>VWZI01012626.1:674348-743048 GCA_013396835.1 Psilopogon haemacephalus
GCCTGTCCTCATAGCAGAGCTGCTGCAGCCCTCTGAGCATCTTCGTGGCCCTCCTCTGGACCCTCTCCAACAGTTCCACATCACTCTTATGGTGAGGGCTCCAGAACTGCACACAGTACTGCAGGTGCGGTCTGAGGAGAGCAGAGCAAAGGGGCAGAATCCCCTCCCTTGCCCTGCTGGCCACACTGCTCTTGCTGCAGCCCAGCACACAGTTGCTGTCTGGGCTGCATGTGCACACTGTGGGCTCATGTTGAGCTTTTCGTCACCCCAGACCCCCAGGTCCTTTTCCTCAGGGCTGCTCTCAGCCATTTGCCACCCAGCCTGGAGTTGTGCTTGGGATTGTGCTGACTCAGGTGCAGGACCTTAACACTTGGCCTTGTTTAATTTCATGAGGTTGGCCTGGGCCCACCTCTGCAGCCTGTCCAGGTCCCTCTGGATGGATCCCTGCCCTCTAGCAAGTCACCTGTGCCACACAGCTTTGTGTCATCTGCAAACTTGCTGAGGCTGCACCGATGCCTCTGTCCATGTCACTGTCAAAAATGTTAAACAGCACTTACAGCTCCACTTTAATATCACTGCTCGTCTTTGCCTATTTGAATAAATTATGTTTTGTACATCTGTTTCTTGTCAGATAGATTGAGTGGCAGAGACTTTCAGTAAGAGAAAACCAAATGGATGTGCAATTGTTCCTCTCTTCAAGGTCATTGAGTATTTAGGAGTAGTTAGCACTCACTTTCATCTACTTAAGAAATACAAATGAAAAGACAGTTACCTGCTGGTTAAATAAATACAGGGATGGAGGGAAATTAATGATACCAGTTCTCTTCCTGTCTGAGTCAGTTTTTACACAGCCTGTTTTCAAAACCCTCCAGTAAAGGACATTTCACAGCTTCCTCAGGCACAGAGGTATTGTCTCAAGTCCAGGGTGGTTTTCCATACATCCCTCAAAGCAAAGGCTGCATCCTCTTTCCATCCTCCTTGAGAGTGTCAAGCTGACTGAACAGCTCCCTGTGCCGTTGTCTGGGGCTTACTTGATGATGCAAAATACTCTCTCAAGTGAACTAGAGAAAACTTATTTGAAGAATGTAAAAGTGCAGCTGATCTTTTTAAGCTGTTTTCCCTGTTACTTCTCCAAAGCATTGCCATGAGGTGCATTTTAGGTATTCTTCTGTTGTGTTTTTGTTGTTTTTTTCTTTATTACGAAGTTGCTGCTTTTTTTTCCTGCTCAAAAAAATAAAAGTTTGACTGTCATCTCCTTAAATAGAAAAGCCAGTGGGAGATCCTATCTCTTTCGAATGTATTTGCATTATGTGGCTTTTCAACACTTTGGGGTGTTTATTTTTTCCAACTGTGGAACAAGAGAGAAAAAAAAAAAACCAAACAAAAAGAAAAAGCAGTACAAAATGAGAGGTTGGCAAGGAGAACTGAGAGCTGGGTGACAGTAGTAACTGAAACTATGATTTGCTTTAAAAACCATGGCTAGGTCAGACAAGATACTGCCCCTTTATCAAATATATTGTGATTTTTTAAACTGAAATGTGGAATAGTAGAAGCTTTAGGTAGTTTATGGAAAAGTTTGGGAAGTCTTGAATTCCTGTAAGCAGCCTCTTAGCTCCTTCTCCTACTGACTCTTTCAGCCTGTTTTTAATCACTTTCATACCATATGAAAAGTTCTATTGAAACATGGGAAAGAAATTCCTGGGAAAAAGACCACTGGATATTTTTCCTTCGGTGATGGAAGGGCTTGAACAAAGCAAAATTGATGCTTTTTGACAGGCTGAAATGGGATTCATTGGCATAATGAATGATTAACCTTCACACTGAACGCTTCAGTGTTTTATTTGCTCTTGATCATTGATCAAAGTAATATTAGAGATTGTTGATTTTTCCTATGTTTTAAAATCAGTTTTGAAAGCTTGGCAATGAAAAAGTGTCCTAACTTTTAGCTGTGACCCCTTGAAGTTGAGGGAGATCATCAGTCAGGGTTGGAAGGGACCACAAGGATCATCTAGTTCCAACCCCAGGAACACCCTACCCTAGATCAGGCTGGACAGAGCCTCATCCAGCCTGGCTGCAAACACCTCCAGGTAGGTGGCTCCAACCAACCCCCTGGGCAACCCATTCCAGGGCCTCACCAGTCTCATGGTGAAGAACTTCCTCCTAACATCCAGCCAGAATCTTTCCACCTCCATCTTTTCTCCATTCCCCCTAGTCCTGTCACTATCTGATAGCCTAAAAAGTCCCTCCCCAGATGCCTGATGCTCATATTAGTACTCATGAGAGCTGTGGATTAGCAAAGTGTGTTAGCTTTCTCAGAATGTTTCCTGTGTGAAAAACTTTTTGTCTCACCTCTGCATTTTGATCCTTCAGCCTAAAGCTGCTCAAACCAGGACAAGAACCTCTGAAATACCAAGGCCCTAGAGATTTTCAGTCACTGGAAAACTGGATGTTGGAGAAACTAAATGAGGAACCATCTGTAAGTGAGAAGAAAAGGAAATACTTCATTCTGCAAACTTCTTTATCTGTAATTTCTGTAGGTTTGCTTTGATTTTTCCGGGAGGAAATCTGCTCCTGAGAATAAAAGTCAGTTGGCAAGAACACTATGGAACAGCTTCCACATAAGTCAGAATAGTCATTTAAACTGTCATTGTGAGCTGCTCTTTGTTCCCTGTGTTTAAAACTACAGTTACATAATGCAGATTTCATCTTTAGCATGTTGACATTTTAAGATAAAATCCTCAGTGCCAGCTGGGTGGCCACCAGTGGGCCACAATGTTTCTAGAATAAGAAAAGAGGTTTAGCTATAGTAGGTTATGAATTGCATTTTTGTTGGGCTTAATTACCTCTCAAAATGCCATCTTTAATTCAATTCTTACCTGACAACACTGGAGCCTAAAGAAAGGCTTTGAAATAATGAGTTAAGTTGATGCCATCACTAGGAAAACCCTTGAGTTTAGTGGCAGCACTCCCATGGAGTAGCCAAACCTTGCCTAAAATTAGGTAACTAAATAAGGCCATTCCTTCAGGAATCTTAACATTTCAGCCTGCAGGGTTTGCAGCACCACCACAGAATGCTGAGATACAGGAATCAGGTATTGTGTATTTACTGTACAAGGAAAATAAAAAGTTAATTTTTCACGAATAGGATCCAGAATCTGATGTGGAACCACCAAAAGCCCCTGAGCCTAAGCAGGGAATGTATGAACTCTCAGCAGACAATTTCAAGATGCACATAGCAGAAGGTAACTGTTTTTTTCATAAGCAAGAGATACTTGTTTACAGAGACCTCACTAGTGGGAAGCCTGCTTTTATTTTCCAGTAGTACTTTGTGAAAGAGGATGAAACTACAGACCGTTTAAAAATGCAGCAGTTCAGTTACACATTGCACACCATGAGAAGGTTTCAGAGTGACACTCCACTCAGAAGGCAGGAAAATTAAGGCCACTAATCATGTGGAAGAAGCCAGTGGGACTTGCTTGACTAAACTGTTTGTTTCCCCGAGTTTCTTGCTCAGTCACTTTGTGTTTTTGCAAGTCCTGCTTCCTTTTTCCCTAGGTGCAGGCTTGTTCCTACTCCAGAGTTGCTGTTCTGGATAAATATAATCCATCTGCTTCCTTCTTAATGCCCCTTTCCCACTGTAGTCTGGCTCCTTCTTTGATATTCTTTAGCTTCCTTCCTCTAGAATTTAATGTGGGCAAAACACTTCATCTGCTTGGCCACTTTCAAAACTACTTGGCCTGGAAGTTTGGTCATTTTGCCTGGAAGCTTTAAAAGTTTATGCCAGGAGTGATTGAGAACACAAGACATTTCACCCTTGCCGTGGTGGGATTTTAGAGAATGAGAAAAATTCTACAAGACAAACTTTGTCCCTGTGATTTCTCTCTGTTTTCCTAAAAACAAAGGTCAGATTAAACAAAATCTTTGCCCATGTGATACCACCGGTGAGGCATATGCTAGAGCTTCTTAAAGTAACCATTAACTTCTTAGAAATACTCTCACATGTCAAAGAACATTTTGTGCATCTGGATTTCCCACTTTGTGTGACTTAACATGGAATTACTTCCAAATTCTTCATGGATTCAAAGCATTAAACAATTTGCAGTCTGAGAGGGTAGTGTATCTGTAAATGTTTCAATATTCTTACTGCAAATATTTTTATTATCCAATGGCATTCATAGAGGACATGTTCTCATGGTCATATCTGACAGTTGAGTAGGTTTATGATAGCCTCTAAAGCTGCTGTCCTCTCTTGCCTTCAGTTACAAGAAGTTCAGTACTTAAGCCTAGCAGAATTCTTAACAGTTCCAGATGGAAGATTGAGTTTGGGCCTTAAAAGTTTATCTTTTTGGTGCTGTAGGGCGAAACGAGGAGAATATATGAGAATATGTGGTATCAGCTTGATTTTGACTAAAGGCTTTTATTTGTGCATGAGAAATTCCAGTTTGCAGTTTACTTGGCCATAGCAAAGTGTATCAAACAGTTTGAAAGTCTTTTATGTGCAGATTGGGCAAGTTAGAGTCCACTACTACTGCAGTTTACATTTCCTGATTATTTTTTGATGTCTCTCCCCTGATCTCCTTTTGTGAACCTTCAAACCAGAAATGAATTCCAGTAATACCAGCCCTAAAGTAGTCTTCAAAGGATTATGAATAATTCTGTTAAAGAGAGCTTTTCTCCAGTTTCTGGCATCTCTTTCAAATTAATTTTGATTTTCCCCTTGTTTTAATGAAATTGGTTTTTATTTTCAGATTAATGAGAGTCTTGCTTTGGTGCATACAAAAGTGTGCAGCATCTAGAACTAACAGTTTTCTTAATTGAAGGAAATGATGTATTCTGCAACTCTGAAGTGAAGATTATACTTTTACAGTAAACATTAGTAGGAAACAGCACAGAGAGTCTATATTAAAAAAAAAAATCTAATAAAGGCAGTGATTTCTGTGTAGTTGATATGTAAATACCAAGAGCAGGGCAGAAGGAGGAGAATGAGAATCAGAACAGACATACTTAGGTAACTCATAGACTTAATGGAGTGGTGTTTCCTATGAAATGTTTAAGCTGAAGTCTAATACTTTAAATTAAACTCCAATAAATACATGGTGGCAGTTTCTATTCTGTAACAGGGAAGTGATTACATGGTAGAACCTTTGTAGCAAATTGTTACGTTAAAAAGATCAGTTTTAGTACCTCATTTGTAGGCTGGAGCTGGTGAAGTTCTTTGGATTATCAGGGAAATTCAAGAATGCTGTGGGGTTGCATACAGTATTGAAAACCTAATTGCTGAAGAGTTCAGTCCTGGCCTTTGATTCTCTGTGTTTCCTGTCTTTAACTCAGGAAACACCATGATGATAAATTGGCAGTCTGAGATTAATATTTAGTCTTTAATTACAGACAAATTAATTCCAAATGACCTTTTTTTTTTCTTTTCTTTTGATTTAAAAGGCAATCATTTCATCAAATTCTTTGCCCCTTGGTGTGGTCATTGCAAGGCTTTGGCCCCAACCTGGGAACAGCTGGCTCAAGCCTTCGAGCATTCCAAAACTGTCAAGATTGGCAAGGTGAGTGCAGTGCTTTTTAGTCTGAAAGTGTGTTTTGTGTGAGTTGGTGCTTCAGCTAAGTGCCTTTCATGCTCTGCTTTGCAAATGCCAATTGCTTTGTTTCTCTCCCCTTAAATCCTTTTATAGCTGTAGTTTCTATTTTAATTTTGAGATGGTTATTTTTTTTCCCCACTCATCCACCATTGATGGGAGTCCCTCATTTTAAGCAAGAACTCATTAGAAACACAGCTAGCTCCCTGTGTTTCAGAGGGAAGTGGTAATAAATAACATTTCAGATAGGAATAATGTTTTGAGATTTGTTTTTTATTTTGTCAGAACCTGATAGACTACATTATTTATTTTGAGTGGGAAAGTGATTTCTAATTTGCTCTTCGTGGCACTGGGTTCCTTACCAGGCTTTAGACCTATGGACTCCTTGTGATGACTTATTTCTTGGCTGGGTATTTTTTTTTCATCTTTACCTTCACAGAACTTTTTAAAGGTTTCAGAGAGTTTTCCATCTTAAAAACTGATCCCTTGTCCTGCTTTACTATTTCCCTTAGGGTCCATAAGCAGTTTCTGTAGTGCATTTACCATAGGAGCTTATTATTTCTATGTGGAGTGATTTCTCTGCAGAGGTATGGAGGTCGTTTGGCAATTGCAGTTGCTGGTTTTATTTGCTGAGCCATTCCTAAGTCCAGGTGGCTCATGATGGGAATCCCTCTTGGTTTGCCAGCGGTGGGAAAATGACCAGGCTCATTTTCCACATCCTTAAACTTTTCAGTGTGGTTCCACGGATCTGAAAGGCTGCTAGCAGTGTTGTCAGTGCTGCAGAGGGACAAACCCCAGTGATCTCCCCTGTCCCTGCCCTCATAGCACTTGGAGCTGGTAACAGGGGTGATGAGCTTGACTTCTTTTTTGATTATAATTCTGCTAATTTGGTTATGCTGTAGATGTGCAGAGAGGTTTGCATAGTTGAACTTTAAAGACACATATAAATATATATATATCATTTTTAGACCTGGTGGATTTCCTCTGAGGATAAAACACAAGAGGCTATTGCTCCTTTGATACTGTCTGTGCCAAACATTGCATCTGCTGTTGAGGAGTTTGCTTGCTGGTAAAATCTTTGCATAGCTTAAGTTCCTTCTTGAAGTTACCATTCTCTGATATCCAGAGAAAAATAATCACAAAATTTCCCAAATTTCTGTTTTGTTTTTTTTTTCCATTTGTTTCTTCTTGAAGTTACCATTCTCTGATGTCCAGAGAAAAATAATCTCAACATTTCCTAAATTTCTGGGGTTTTTCTTCATTTGTTTCTTTTTGAAGTTACCATTCTCTGATATCCAGAGAAAAATAATCACAAATCTTCCCAAATTTCTGGGGTTTTTCTTCATTTGTTTCTTCTTGAAGTTACCATTCTCTGATATCCAGAGAAAAATAATCACAAATCTTCCCAAATTTCTGGGGTTTTTCTTCATTTGTTTCTTCTTGAAGTTACCATTCTCTGATATCCAGAGAAAAATAATCACAAATTTTCCCAAATTTCTGGGGATTTTTTTCATTTGTTTCTTCTTGAAGTTACTATTCTCTGCTATCCAGAGAAAAATAATCACAACATTTCCCAAATTTATTTATTTTTTTTTCACTTGTTTGTCATGTTCATAGTTGCTGAGAGTTGCTATTTAATAAAGCTACTAAGTGGGACAGATTCATCTCCACATTTAGTGTTGTGTAGCTATATATATCTTGTAAAACTATCTGCAACATGTCTTGGCTAAGATTGTAAGTCTGAGATTCCTCTAAAGAGGAAACACAACTGATTCTAAGAAGGCTGAACTATGACCTTCATGTAAGCTGAGGGAATAGTGTCTTAGGATCAGTGAGATACCTGCTGGCACTATGCTGACTAATCTTCAGATTTGATCTTCAGTGATCTGGTGCAAAGTGTTTCTAAATGTAAAATGCAAAATCCAAGTGCTGTGTCAGGTAAAAGGCTGCAATGCTTAAGAGATTCTCTTTTTTTTTTCTGCTTCCAGAAAGGCTTGAAACTGATCAATTAATAGATGGAGTTATGGCCTCTCAGAATTGAATTTTGCTCTGCACTTGGAACCTCCCTCAGAGTAAAGTTTACCTGCTAGCTGCTGACATGTCCTCTGAAGTCTTTTGAGAATGACCTTTAAAAAATGTCTGAGCCAATGCATCTTCTGTTTAAAGCTCTTCCACATTACTGCTTTGTGTCTTGCTGTCCATGCAGGAATTCTATGCAATAAGCACACCAAGTAAAAGCAGAGAATCATCACAAAATGCTTGGGGTTGGAAGTGACCTTTAAGTGTCACCTAGTCCAAGCCTCAAGTATTTTTTAGTTGGAATATTTAATTAAGTCATCATTTTTCTTTGCTGCTGCATCCTTCTATCTGAATTTCCTTCCCCAGTCCCTCCAAATAAAAATAATCATAGAGCCTCTCAGTTCAGGGCAGTGATCATCTCCTGTACTTGGCACTGGTGAGGCTGCACCTTGAATACTGTGTTCAGTTTTGACCCCTTGACTACAAGAAGGACACTGAGGTCCTGGAGCATGTCCAGAGAAGGGCAGCAAAGCTGGTGAAGGATCTGTGTCACAAGTCTGATGAGGAGTGGGTGAGGGAACTGGGTGTTTTTGTAGCCTGGAGAAAAGGAGGCTGAGGGGAGACCTTTTCACCTTCTACTTGAAAGTAGGTGGAGGTTGGTCTCTTCTCCCAGGTAAGAAGTGACAGGACAAGAGAAAATGGCCTCAAGTTGCACGAGGAGAGGTTTAGGTTGGGCATGAGGAAAAATGTCTTCCCCAAAAGGTTGTCAATCCATGTAGATGTGCTGAGTGACAGGATTTAGTGGTGACCTGTCAGTGCTGGGTTAATGATTTGACTCAATCATAGAATCAGTCAGGGTTGGAAGGGACCACAAGGATCATCTAGTTCCAAGCCACCTGCCATGCCCAGGGACATCCTTCCCTAGATCAGGCTGGACAGAGCCTCATCCAGCCTAGCTGCAAACACCTCCAGGGAAGTGGCCCCAACCACCTCCCTGGGCAACCCATTCCAGGCTCTCACCACTCTCATGGTGAAGAACTTCCTCTTCAACGTCCAGTCTGAATCTCCCCACCTCCAGCTTTGCTCCATTCCCCCTAGTCCTGTCACTACCTGAGAGCCTAAAAAGTCCCTCCCCAGCTTTTTTGTAAGCCTCCTTCAGATCCTGGAAGGCCACAAGAAGGTCACCCTGGGAGCCTCCTCCTCTCCAGACTGAACAGCCCTATCTCTTTCATTCTGTCCTCATAGGAGAACAGACAATGATCTTTATGTTCTTTTCCAGCCTAAACAATTCTGTGATTCTACAATCCTAATTATGCAAGTAACCCACTGCTGGGAAGGCAGACACACTCACTGCCAAAACACTGCTTGAGACTGAGATTTACCAAGCCATGTGCTCCTTGTTCCTATGTGTTACTGAGATCTTAAACACAAGGGAGGCAATGATGTCTGTTCTCTGGTTATTTTATGCACTCAATGGTTTGTATTTTTATCAAACATAGGTTGATTGCACGCAGCATTATGAAGTTTGCTCTGAAGCCCAAGTTCGTGGCTATCCTACACTCCTCTGGTTTAGGAATGGTGAAAAGGTGAGTCTGCAAGCTCAATAAAAGATCAGATTGGGTTTGTTCTGAGTAATCCTTGGACTGTGCTTGCATGTTGGGGGATGAAAGATCAATGGGCTATATTGATCTTCTTATCACTATTTAAAGGGCAAGTGACAGAAGAATGGGGCCAGGCTCTGTTCAGTGGTACCCAGCAACAGCACAGGAGGTGGTGGTCACAAAGTAGAACCCACAGAATTCCACCTGAACATAAGGGAAAAATTCTTTACTTTGAGGATGCCAGAGCGCTGGACCAGGCTGCCCAGAGAGGTTGTGGAGTCTCCTTAAGAGATTCCAAACCTGCCTGGATGTGTTCCCTTGCAGCTTGCTCTGGATGATCCTGCTTTAGCATGGGGGTTGGACTTCAGAGTTCCCTTCCAACCCTTGTGATTCGGTGATATACAAAACTCTGCTTGGGAAAGAAAAGATGTTAGAGGTTCAGTCAAGTACTGGAAGAAGCATACTTTATCCACAGATGACAGAGTTCTTTGTGCTCTGCAGATAACTGATGTGATGTTCATTAATGTCTGAGTAGGATGTCCAGTTAGGCTAATGTGATAGAATTCTGGGTTTGTATCATCTTAATGCCTTGCCTGCTATGGAACACAAAAGCAGAGATGAAGTAAATAGAACTAATAAAGTGTGTCAGAAGGTTCACATGGCTGTCAGCTGAGTGATGCAGACTTTCCTTCTGATAGATCCAAACACTTCATGTGGTACTGTGAGAGTCTTGTGGGCACAGCTGATGTTTTTCCTTGTTACAGCTCAAAGAACTACAATATTCTGATGCTTTGGGGAAGTAAAGCATCAGGATATTGGGATGGACTGCCCAGGGAGGTGATGAAGTAGCCGTCCACGGAGGTGTTCAAGACTGGATGGAGCACTTAGTGCCATGGTCTAGTTGATTGGATATGGCTAGGTGATAGGTTGGACTGGATGATGTGGTGTTGAGGGACGTGGTTTAGTGGTGACCTGGCAGTGACGAGTTAATGATTGGACTTGATCTTAAAGGTCTGCTCCAACCAAAACAATTCCATGGTTCCGTGAATGTTATGCCATGGAAATAGCTAATGGCTAGATAATCATATTTATTATGGTTGTTTTTTTTTTCCCTGTACTTGTCAGTCTTACTTGTTTCTGGTAATTATTTATTGGCTAATAATTTATTTGCTAGACCAACTGAATATACACATTTGCACCAACTATTTGCTAATTGCAGGGTGACCAGTACAAGGGGAAGAGGGACTTTGATTCCTTGAAGGAATATGTGGATTCCCAACTACAGAGCTCCGAGAAAGAGCCACCAGCAGATGAACCTGTTGAAGCCCCACAGCCACCTGCAGAACCCACTCATGTTGAGGTAAACACTCCTGCATTTAAAAGTATCAGACTGTTTCAGCAGCTTGTCTGAGTCCTCTGTATGTGTTTCTTTGGACAATTTCTAGATGTAAACTGTATCTAAACCTTCCCTGTTACATTTTTAGTAATTGAGTGGAATCAGACCATAAATCTTTGTGATACTTCTGCGATGAACTACTTCTGTGATGAACTGGAGAAGGAAGAAATACAAGATCTGTCTCCTTTTTCAGTGTTTCCAATGAGTTGTTTAGATAGAGTAGCATAAATGTGGTCTTCTTTGGTCTGTGAAACTGTTGGCACCTGGGTCTATCCGACAGCTTATTTCATTGGCATGGAGATGAGTGTTTCTGGCAAGATCCTTACTTCAAGCCAGGAGGAGGATGCATGCTGCTAAGTCTCTAAAAAACCAGAGGGTCCTAGACTTAGAAGCTATTTACAGAAATGTGGCACTTGACCTGTCCAAGGAGAGGCCTCAGATTTGGAGGCTTACTCTACCCCTTGTAGGAGCTACAAGGGTTATGGATGTTGCCAAGGAATTGGTGGGAATAACTTTATCACCTTTGGATAGTTGTGCTTCATGGCATTTAGTTTCCCAACTGTTTTTCTTTTAATCACCTTGGCATTTCATCTGCTGGTTTATTACTTTCAGCTTAGGGTAAAATGGGTGAGGTTGCGGAATTACTCAGAAATGATCCAGGTGGTTTGAGTGAACAGCAGGTGCTCAGATGATGTGATTGCATAAGATATCTTAGAAAAAACAGAACCAAAACCAAACCAAACTGAGCTGTCTGATACTAAACTGATTTTTGTTGTTAGGCAGTTCACACTGTTATTCTCATAGTAATCTACAGGCCTCTAGAAAGTGTTCTCCTGTGTGGATTGTGGGGCAGACATCATCTATGGGCTTTTCAGATTCAGTGCCTTAGACTGTAAATGGTATTTGGAACATCTCTTTCAGATACCCATTTAGGAAATTTAGAAGAGAAGAACATGTATTAACTGCTCCTTTTTTTCTTCCTTTAATAAGTTGCAATTATTTAATAAATAGAACCTATTTCTAAATAACTCTTCTTCAACTCAATGAAATAACTTCATTTCACAAACAGCTATTGGCAGAAATGTTTATCAGTTCTGGACCTTTCCTAATTTCAAGTTTCTCGTTGGCTTCTCTTCACAAAACATTTCCTGGGTTTGAAGTAGAATTGGTGGTACTGTAAATTGTGTTCCTGTTTTTCATTTGAATTTGAAGCTTTTATAGGCATGAGATGCATTCCTTTCTTTTCAATCCTTAACATTCTTCCACAAAATATGATGTTTATTACAGCTCTGTGCTCTCTCCTGAGACTGTCTCCTCCCATCACTCCCATGCCATTGCCTCTGGTTTTATCAGGAGGAAAAATCCTTGCTGGCATCCACATGAGTGGTGATGTTATCTTAACAGACAGGTAGAAATTTCCTGGAATAGGATTTTTTTCTAGGTACGCAATGCAGGGATAGGGCAGGTGGAGAACAGCAGTCAAGACATCACTAGTATACTTTGAGTATCTCATTAAACTCTTGATGAACATGTGTTTGAAGCCAATCCATCTCAGGCTTGCCTTGATACATTTGCATGACTGCATATTAAAATGAAGGTGATTTTTTCCCCCCCTCCCCCAGTGCCCTGAAAATAGAGGTGTTTTGTTTCACTGATTATGGCTGAGCTTCATCATGAAATACACATTACTATACATCAAGAGAGGAAAGTAGCTGAGGGGTAGAAGTACTGCTGCTACTCTTATTTCTATTATCAGTAACATTTATCTTTTCCAGTTTGAGTTTCTCTTTTAGGTAGCTAAAAGCTTATTTGGCTGCTGTTACATACATAAAAAGTTAAACTTTGCTTTTCTTCTTTGACCAGGCTGCAGTGCTCTCTCTCTCGGAGAAAGACTTTGATGCAACCATTGCTAGAGGGATCACCTTTATTAAATTCTATGCTCCATGGTAAGAAGTTTGCAGTTGCTGTCGAGGATTATTGCTACTCTAAACATTCAGTGCATTATTTGATGTAGGTCTTTGAATTGGTTGTACTTGTACTTGGCATCCAGAGGGACCTGGACAAGCTGGAGAGGTGCCCAGGCGAACCTCATAAGGTTCAGCAAGAGCAAGTACAGGGTCCTGCACCTGGGCTAGAACAGTCCTCACTATTGATGCAGACTGGGGCATGAGGTGATAGAAAGCAGCTCTGAGGAAAAGGAGTTGGTGCTGATGGATGAGAAGCTGGATATCAGCAATGTGCACCTGTAGCCCAGGCGGCCAGTCACAGCTTGGGCTGCATCAAAAGAAGCATGCCAGCAGATCCAGGGAGCTGATTCTGCCATTCTGCTCTGGTGAGATCTCACCTGGAGTACTGCCAGCTCTGGGGCCCTCAACAATAGGAGGACATAGACCTGATGGAGCAGGTCCAGAGAAGGACCATGACAATGATCAGGGGGCTGGAACACCTCTGCTGCGAGGACAGGCTGAGGGAGCTGTGGTTGTTCAGCCTGGAGAAGAGGAGGCTCTGAGGAGACCTAATAGCAGCCTTCCAGGACCTGAAGGAGGCTTGTAAGAAGACTATTTATGAAGGCCAGCAGTGACAGGACAAGGGGCAGTGGTTTGAAAGAAGATAAGAGCAGATTCAGATTGGATGTTGGAAATCATTCTTTACCATCAGGGTGGTTGAGCACTGGAACAGGTTGCACATAGAGGTGGTTGAGGTCCCATCCCTGGAGACCTGATCTACTTGAGGATATCCCTGCTCACTGCAGGGGAGGTTGGACTAGATGACCTTTAGATCTCCCTTCCAACCTGGGTGATTCTATAATTCTATGATCCACCACTTACTGACGTATCCAGCAGAGCCTGGGACCCAAGCCAGGACCTCAGTATTACAAACTCATAGAAAAAAAACATTTCCCCCCCTTTTCTTACAAAAAGAAAGTTTTATGTTTCTCTTTGGTTTGTAGCCTCCATCTTACTTGTGTCTGGATTGAATTTAAAGAACCTTAGATGCCATCCTTCTCATCCCAGTCAGATGTGTTTCACTGGGTGAAAGGGAACACATCTCTGATTTCTTCATTAACCATCTCCTTAATCCAGTATATTAAATACAAAAAGATTTCTTGTTTGGGGTGGCAAAAGAAAATGTCACCATGACAAAGCAAAACAAGCAAATGCAACACACATTTAACTGTGCTCAGGATAATCAGAATAATTTGGAACATGGTTTAATGGCCATGGTGGTATTAGGCTGATGGTTGAACTCACTGATCTTAAGGGTCTTTCCCAGGTGAAATGATGGTGTAATTCCATGCAGCTTAACTTTGACAGAAGGCCTGAATATGTTCAGTTCTGTTCCAAGTAATGTCAGTTAAGCAGGCCTTCTAGTGCTGCCACCCTTTTTCCCACACTGTGGTTTGCTGCTTGAGAGCCACTCCTGTGCTTTCCTGCATCCAAAGATCTGCCTTTGGATGTGAGCAAGTACCTGCCACTACTGTGTTAAGAAATCCCCTGCTCATACACACATTCCACATCACGTTTCTTGCCCTTTCTCACTCTCTTTATGAGGCACTAAGATGGAATCTGTGCCTCTGCTGTTGCTGTATCACCAGCAGAACTGACTGGTAAATCTGATTTACACCTATGCACCAAGCAGCTTCTAGTCTGTTTTCTGAACCCAGGGCTTGTTGGAGCTCATCATCTGAGAAACTTCTGGAAAAGCTTGAGAGAAATTAATGCTATTTATTTTCATTAGAGCTTAATAAAACTGCCCTTTAACCATCTCTTCACCCCATGAGGTTCTGGGATGCTGCTGTGTCTCACAATACTGAATGGCAGGCTGAGAAATGGTGGTTCAGTACACAGAGAGTCAAGGTCTTAAACAAGTGTCTGCTCCCTGGCTGCAACAATCAGAAAGGCTCTGTTAGGAGAAGACTTCTGTATTTCTGTAGCTAGTTTTAGCTCTGCGAGTCTGTATGGTTGTTGCTTTGCATAGAAATGACCATCTTTTCTCTGCCAAGTGGATTAATTTCTGTCACGCTCAGCAAATGCTATTATGTTGCCTTTCAGTTAGTTCTGGATTAATATTAATGTTTTGTGCTTGCAAAGGAAGCACAAAACCCTCTTCTAGGTTTTTTTTTTTTGTGTGTGGCCAGAAATGCTTCTCTGTTGTCACTGTGTTTTCAAGGTGGGGTAAATATACATCAGCTCCTAGAGTAAGAAAGCTTTTGGAGACATCTTCCATTGTTTTTGTAAATGTCCTGATCCAGCCTTGAGGCAATTAGGGGGCAACTTTAATAACCCAATTAAGAAGCAGCTGGCTTAGAACAGAGTGAGAATGCAGCTTTAGAGTTTAAAGTGCTTTGGGAATGCTTCTTGAAGGCAGTAAGAGGTTCAAGTTACTTACTTGAGTAAGCCAAGTCCAAAATATAAGTAACATTAATATTTTGCTATAATTCCTGCCATTGTACAGGATCACTCTCTCTCATGACACTGGCAGTTGCCTGTGTACTCTGAGCAGCATGCTGACATTACTATAGAGACATAAGGGAATAAAACAGAAACAGGCATGTTTTACTGTTATTGATGATGTATCTGGAATGATTATTTAATGCAAATCAGAAGAGGACATGAGCTTTTGGTTTTTTTTTTTAACCCTCTGCTAAATGAAGCTTTTTGACTTTCAAACAGTTCTACTGCAGTTATGCCTGAAAGCACAGTGGTGAAATTTAAGGTGCTTTTTCAGCATCTTGAAGTGTTCCATAAATGTCTGTGTTAAAATTGAGTTTGCCGCGCTGGGTGATGCTACGTTGGTCAAGGAGGTTGTTAGGAACTTAAGAGGAGGTTAAAATCTCATTGAGATGATTAAACTGGGGCTGTGTAGCTTTAGCATAACTGGCTCCCCAAAAATGTAACTTGTGCCACAGACATCCTGTGCCTTATGTAAACATGGTTGTTTCTAAGCATTCTTTTTTTTTGTTTTGTTTTGTTTCTCATTTGAATATTCTGTGTCTTTATTTGGAATTGGCTTTGTATTCCTCTGTAGGATAAAATGTTAATGCACCAACATCTGAAACACCATTCTAAACCTGACTAAGGAAGGCCAGAAAACTACTTCAGTGCTTAACTTAAAATCCTTTTCTTAGCTCATTTACTGACATAGTAGCCGCAAGGGAGCTGGAGGGCCAAATCATTTTTCTCTTCTGAAAATGCAGAGCTATTGCAGCAAGACAGTAGAGATAAACTGGAAGGTCTCCCTCTTCTGTTTCTAGGTGTGGTCACTGTAAGAACTTGGCTCCGACTTGGGAGAACCTTGCCAAAGAGCAATTTCCAGGTTTGACTGATGTCAAAATAGCCGAAGTCGACTGCACGGTGGAACGTAACGTCTGCAACAGATTCTCTGTAAGTGTGAAGGAGCTGAAATGAAAGGGGGAGGATTGTGTGCTGCGTGTTGAGAGGCTCCAGCATGCAGCCCAGCTGGGTGGCTGTTGACAGAGCAGATGTCTTCTCCATTAGCCAAAAAAAGAGGTAGTTCAGAGCAGCACCAGGTGACACAAATTTTTTCCTGGACTGTTTGTTCAGGCTTGGTCATTCTCATTAGGGAGACCTTATTGCAGCCTTCCAGTACTTAAAGAGGCCTATAGGAAAGACAGGACAAGGGGTAATGGTTTTAAGCTAAGAAAAGGAGATTTAGCCTAGATAGAAGGAAGATTCTTACACTGAGGGTGGCTAGACACTGCCACAGATTGCCCAGAGAAGTGGTAGATGTCCCATACCTGGAATCATTCCAGGTCAGGTTGTTTGGGGCTCTGAGCAATCTGTTCTAGCTCAAGATGTTCCTGCTCACTACAGGGAGTTGGACTAGATAACCTCTAAAGGTTTCTTCCAACCCAAGTGAGTCTGTGATTCAATGATTCTTGGTTAAAGCTGAAGAAGACCCTAATTTAAGAAGTCTCCTCCATCAAAGCAGTCTTCTGGAAGCTAATAGAAAGTTCTGTTTCTAGTCAAAACAAAGTCTGGTGCTGGTAGGCAGAGAACTGAAGTCAGAGCTAGAGCTACCATTCCAAGAGCCGAGAAATGGTCAAACATTTCAAATGTGACCTTGGCAGTTCTGGTGCGGGTTTGGGCCTGGTGCTTTTAGATTAAAACGGTTTATCGTTTCAGAGGGGTCTGGTGAGTTTTCAGTCAGGTGAGCAGAAGCGAAGGCCAGCAGGGTGTTTGGAGGTTAGTAACAAGCTTCTTTTGCAGGTGCGTGGTTATCCTACGCTGCTGCTCTTCCGAGGCGGGAAGAAAGTCAGCGAACACAACGGAACCAGAGACCTCCAATCGCTGCACAGCTTTGTCTTGCGGCAGGCGAGAGACGAGTTGTAATCAAAGTCTGGATGCTCCATCCCTGGCTTTGTACGGTAGCTGAGGGATCTCAGTCAGTGCTCATTTTCAACTAGTGTATTTGGGGGTGGGAAGGGGAATTGGGTCATTCTTTTGTTTGTTTTTAGGAAATGGAATGTACTAAACGTTTCTTATCTTCCCTTTGTGTGTGTGTGTGCTGAAGCTATGCTGCCCTGTGTGTGAAGGAAAAGTAACAAGACATTACTCTGCAAACTGAGACTATTTTCAGCACTGGTGGTACTCCATTGCATTGCTGCTTTTCCCACAGCGAAGTGTAAATGTTTCTTTTGAACCAGAATACCTGAAGAAAGTCAGCTTAAATGCACCAGAACAGTATTCTTGCCTTCAAGTTTGATCTGGTTAAAAAGTAATCCTTACAGACTTCCCACTCTAACTAGAAAGGTAAAAGCTACAGCTGTGTTTAGTTACTTTTGCCTCTACAACTGTATTTAAACTGTACTTTGTCTTAATGCAGCTGGAAAGGAAAGTCAGGGAAGGCTGAAAACACACACACACTCACCCACCTTTGGAAGATACCAAGGCCACTACGAGCTGCCTGTTCCTGTTAATCCTCTCAGAATGGGAGGTTTAGCCATAATCAAAGTGATGGTACTGTAACATGTGCCTGAACATTGCTGATGCCATATTGTACCTTTGTCAGGTGGAGGTTGGTCATGGGCTGCTTCCGTCCAGCTCCAGAGGAGTAACTGCTCTACATGTCCAGAGCCCAAGGGAAGCAGTGCTTTGATAGCTGCTCCATTAGTTGAACTGATCAGTTAGGTTTTGGAGCTGATGGTGAGACCTCTCCTGAATCCAGACCTGCTCCTTAGGCAGAATATTTAGAGATCAGTGTTTCATTTTATTCTGTTCAGCTCTTCGGTACTAGTGTGAAAGATATGACCACTCCTCCTGAGCCTTCACCTTTTTCCAGGCTGTAAGTTTGAACACCAGGACCAGGCACCCTGTGGGGCCTTGGATCATAATATGGATCTATTCTTTGGTGCATAAGATGTTCTATTTCAGACACAACTGAAAGCCAAAGAATTTCCACCACAGAGACTACGATTCAAAGACAGCAGCAAAACAAGGACTGACTTGTGCACAGAAACTCATGGAATGAGGATGGCTACAGGTGACTGTACTAATCTGTCAAGATGCTGATTTTTTTTGTCCATCATATGGAATAGGTTGGGTTGGATGTTGGTTTGGGTTTTTTTTTTTAAAAACAAAAAATGGTAAACCAGCGATGAATTTTTAAAAAAATCAATGAATTTCTTCTGGTACTTCACTGTCTGTCCACAACTCCTGCTTCTAATCAATCTAAAGATGTGCAAAGGTGGAAAAGCCACAGTGCAAGCTCCAAGTGTTGTACAGGCAGTTGTATGAGCTCAGTGTCGATACTTCTGCCTTAAAGGAAGCCTTTATTACCACGTTTTTACCAACTTTCTAGTGAAGCACAATCTCATGAGTTTCTTGTATAAAAAAATCAAAGTGGTACAATTGTTTACACGGAGATTTTTTTCCTAAATAAAGCCTTTTTTCAAAAAAGAAGTCTCTCTATAAATGATACAGCACAATGACTATACAGGGACAAGTGCAATAAATAATTGCTTGTATTTACAAGAAGCTCTTTAAAATGCCAGAATTAAAGGTAAGTGCATTTAATACAAGTTTAATATTGATCAAAACTATTTGCTGTTAGTTTCTTCTAGACCGTGGGTAGGCTGTGAATGTCACATGAGTTGAAGGGGAAAGGTTGGCCAGAGGTTTGTGCTGTTGACATTCTGTCTTCCTTCTACCACTTGGACTTAAGATTATCTTAAAGGTCTTTTCCAAACAAAATAATTTCTATGAAGTGTCCAGCTAGGGAATGAATGCCCCCTCCCCCACCCTAAACTTTTACATCTGAATTTCAGCTGTAGAAGCATCAGCAACTTACTTCCTGGGCAAGTGGTAGCAGATGAAGCAGCTCTGCATAGGGAATAGAAAGAAGCTGCATAAGAACACATTTCTGAAGTTCTGTTGCTCAGTCAAATAGTGAACTGGAGAGACCAGCTAGGGGCTGAGTTCACACTGGTGTTTCTAACCTAAGGTGTGTCCAAGCCACCTCATGCTTGCAGAATCAGACTTGAACTTTGCTGTGGGAGAGCAAGAGACCTGAAACATTTGCTTTGGCACAATTTGAGATGTTGACTGTCAGGGCAGATTTCAGGAGGAGACAAACAGCTGAAGTGTAGTAACTGGTCCTTCTAGACAAAAGGCAATTCATAACCTTAAGAATTATCTTGTACAAGGTATATGCTCTAAGTCAGAAGTACTAACACCACTTTCTTTATCTTCCTTGTCTCTCCCCTTGTCTTTGCCTCCAGAAAAACCTGACTCGTTTTTGAGTGTTGGACACCCACCTGGTAAAACCACAGCACACACTCAAGCACCTGCTAAGGCCAAGCTGCTCTGTGAGATTAAGGCTGTACCAGCCAGCATAAAGCATGTGTGGGTACAGTGCTGCTTCGTGCCTCAGCGGCATAGAGCTGAGCAGCCACCATGGTGCAGGGTCAGTCTGGAAGTAATCCAGCATGCGGTCCCCACACCCCTTCCTCCCACATGGCACATACGTGGTCTTCTAAAGGTTGTTCAGCAATGACTTCTTGTTCTCCAGGTAGTTTATGAAAGCATGGAAGGTAGTATGGAAGTTCACGGCAGAAGCCCGGAGTCCACATGGAGACTGTTTGTCAGTGACAGCCACAAGCTCTGACTACCATGTTCCTGTATTTCTTCAAGATGACATTGGAATTGTCATCGAAATAAAGAACCGATATGGCATTGAGTTTGGTGGGCGCACAGCAGGGCTTGGGGACGTAATCGGGATTCATCAGGTGAACCTGTTGCCAAAGAGAGCAGAACTGAGCCAGCAGGAACACACTTAGAAATGCAGCTGTGGCTTTGGTGGGAAGCCTGCAGGAGCCTTACCAGAGTCTGTACGATGGCGTGGTTGGTGGCGTTCATGTGGGCATTGAGCGGGAACGAGCACTCCCCATCGCAGTAGTTGGCGGCGTAGCCCTTCGGGGCGATTATCCAATCCTTTTTAGGAAACAAGCAGAATGTGAGTCAAATCAAGAAGCTGCCAACTTGCAGAGGCAACTGCAGGCAATTAAGAGCAGCTGAAAATGTTCCACTGACATTTTTTCTTGAGGGTGAAAATGTGTTTTCACTGAAACTGTTAGGACTGGGAGGGAACGGGGACTTAATTTTCTGAGCCATGACTTTTCCATGGCCACACTGATTTTAATACCCAACGAATGGTGCATATCTATGCACAGTTTAACTGCCACAAATTAGAAGGGTTTTATTCCTCAAACTCTTGCTGGCTTCCCTTGTGGGTAGTGTGGTTTGGATGTCTCTATTGTCCAACATTCCCTACAGGTTAGGTTGAGCCTCGGCTGCTGTCCCCTCCCAGAGAAAATCACATCAAATTCAACCAGGGAGCTCCAGAACAGGAACATAAAACACTGTTGTGGTGCCTCACAGACTTTACACACTCTTTGTAAACTCTTACACTCCGCTAAGGCCCCTATTGGACGTTTTAGTTGCCTAGGAGCTTCTCCACCTCTGCCAGGCTCCTCAAGGAGGAACAAGAGAGCTGCATGGGCAAACCAGTGGCCCTGGTGGCAAGCTTAGAACAGGAGGCTGAGAGGATACCTTATTGGACACTGAAAGGACGTTGTAGTGAGGTGGGGGGGAGGTGTGGGGTTGGTCTCATCTCCTGAGTATCTCACAATTGGACAAATTGCACCAGGGGAGATTCAGGTTTGATATTAGGAAAAATTCCTTTCCTGAAAGAGTAGTCAGGCATTGGACCAGGCTGCCCAGGGAGGACATGGAATCACCATCCCTGTTCCAAAATCCTTGTAGATGTGGCACTTGAAGTTTAGGGATTATGTGGGTGCTGTGTCGAGAGTTGCACTTAAAGGGCTGTCTCAACCTTATTGATTCTATGATTTTATGAGTGCCATGCTATGAAGCAGGGGGACTCTTCACCAAAGAGCTAACAAAAAAAAACCCCACAGCTTTTCTTCCACTGACACAAAACAGCCAAAGGGAAATTAAAAGCATCACTAATTAGTAGGAGGCATTTCACCTGCCTTGGTGTCCTACTACAGGAGGACATACTGGTACATGCATGTAATTCTTAGATTAATTCTCCTTCACCTGAGTTAGGGTTCATTTGCTACAGCCAGAGAGTGTTGCTGCAGCTCTGCTAACCAAGTTTGCTCTCTGAGTTTTGTTAGGAGGGTGTCTATGCACAGCAGATCCACCCCTTCATTTTACTGAAGTAGCTTGCTCAAACTTTGTTCTCTGTTAACTGAGCTGCTTTTCCTAACAGTCATTCTGGTGCTACAGAAGCCAGTACAGTCTAAAATACAATATCACAGAATCATTGTGGTTAGAAAAGATTGTTAAGATCATGAAGGCCAACTGTTAAGTCAGCATTGTCAGGTCACCCCTTAACCATGTCTCTCAGTACCACATCTACATGACTTTGAAGTCTCTCCAGGGATGGGGAGTCCCTAGGAAGGCAGTTCCAGGGCCTGACAAGCCTTTTTGGGGAATAAAGTTTTCATAAACCCCAACCTAAAGCTCCCCTGGTGCAACCTGAGACCACTGGGAGAAGAGACCAACTCCCACCTCACTGGAAACTCCTTTCAGGGAGTTAGAGAGAGCAAGGTCTCACCTCGCCATTCTTTCCTCCAAGCTAAACAACCCCAGCTTACTCACTCGGTGCTCATAAGACTTGCTCTCTAGACCTTCCACCGGCTTCTCTGGACATGTCACAGCACCTCAATGTACTTTTTGTAGAGAGGAGCCCAAAACTGAAGGTGTTAAGGTGTTGCCTCACCAGTGCCAAGTACAGCAGCACAATCAACTGCCCTAAGTCCCACTGGCTCAGAATGAGGGAAGTGCTCTGTTAAAAAAAAAGATGCATGCTCTGAAGAAGACAGCAGCACTAAACAACTGCAAGGGGCTGTTGTCCTACCTCCATCAACTCCTTACAATAAGTAGGATCTGGATTCCAACTCCTGCAAGGAACCCTGGTTATCTGTGGCCTTCCTTTAGCAGCATCTTACCTTTCTGCTCAAGCCTCCAACAAAAAAAGTGAAGGCAGTGCCTCTGAGATTGTGAACTTCACAGCTGGAGTCAGCTTCCCATCTGGAAGCAGGGCAAATGAGCTAAGGAAGAGACAGGAAGACTGTGCACAAGATGAAGATGTCTGTGCTCAGTGCAAAGGGTGGGGGTTGGAATAGCTGACCCTTAAAGGTCCCTTCCTACCCAAACCATTCTGCGATTCTGTAAGTGAGAGGAAAAGCCACTAACAAGTCCTAGAGAACGGAGTCAGCATGCGGCCACAGTTATGGGTGGAGCTGGCATAAGCTCCAAGAAATGCTTTTGTCCCATTAGCTGGGGGAGGACTTTCATGTGTGGGTTGTTACAGAAGCAGCTGGGCCAGCCCTGGCATCTTGAATTATAATGTGGTAAACACAGGAGCTGATGGAAATGAGAAAGAATAAAAGAGAATCAAGAAAAAGTGAGGCCATTCTGTGAAATGTGATGCTTGATGATACTATGGACAGGTCCTAAATACCTTACTCTAAACAACTCTTTGGCCTCAGCGTGCTGCAGCCAAATCCAGACTTAAGCTCACCTACCACAGCCAGACCTAATTGTGGGGTGAGGGTGGAGGATTTTGCCACAATGGCCGAAGTGAAGAATGAGGCTAATGGCCAGAGCACGCTGGATGTGTGCACAGCCTTCCAGTATGTGAGGGGGGCCTACAGGGGGAGAGGCCTACAGGAGGGCTGGGGAGGGACTATTCACAAGGTCTTGTAATGACAGGATGAGGGGGAATGGGTTCAAACTGGCAGAGGGGAGATTTGAATGGGATGTTAGGAAGAAATTCTTCACAGTGAGGGTGGTGAGGCACTGGAACAGGTTGCCCAGGGAGGTTGTGGCTGCTCCCTCCCTGGATGTGTTCAAGGCCAGGTTGGATGAGGACTTGGGTGACCTGATCTAGTGGGAGGTGTCCCTGCCTATGGCACAGGGGGGTTGGAACTGGATGATCTTTATGGTCTCTTCCAACCTAAACCATTCTATGATTCTATGATGTGGTTAAAAGCACTGCTTAGGCTGCTTCCTTATGACGAGAGGCACACAGACAGCAGCCCCTGCCCGCAGCCTGACTCCTGCGAGTGACACAGGGCGACCGCCTCTGCGACTCTCATAAAGTGCTCAGCTTCCTCTGCATCTTATCAAATGTCACAACTAGCAATATTTATTTGCCCTTCCCTGCGCCTGCCTTTAGCAAGGAGCCACAAGGGACATTTTAAAGCAGAATGGCATCCTGGAGTGAGTGGAACTCTGGTGACACTGTTTGGATAACATTTCATAACAACGTTTACCCCGAGGAGGAACATCACCCACCTGCCAGCCCAGGTCCTGGAAGCTAACGTACAGCTCATGCTTTCTGCATGCTGTCTTCAGCTCGTTGCTGTTGTAATCTGTTAAAAGAAAAAAAGCAAACTGGGAGTTTAGAAAGTAAACCAGGCAGAAAGTAGCCTCATAAGGCACAGCTGGCCAGATGTGTGTGGGCTCAGCAGGGAGAAATGGTGAGCTCCCTCAGCAGCCAAAGGGAGAAGAGTGTTGAGGGGACATCCAAAGCAGGGCTGAAGCCTTTAAGGTGTATATGGGGCTCAAAGAACCAGAGAATTGTTTCTGCTGGAAAGGATCTCTAAGATCATCAAGTCCAACCATCAACCTGATACCACCATGACCAGTACACCATGTCCCAAAGTGCCATGCCTACACTTTATTTGAACAGCTCCAGGGATGGTGATTCACAGGACCACTTCCCTGGGAAACCTGCTCCAATGCCTGACCACAATTTCAGTAATGACATTTTTTCCAAATACTGAATCTAAACCTTCTCTGGTGCAACTTGAGGTTGTTGCCTCTTGTCGCTAGTTATGTGGGAGAATCACAGAATCACAGAAACATTCAGGTTGGAAGAGACCCTCAGGATCACCAAGTCCAACCAAGAACCCTACTCTACAAGGTTCACCCTAAACCACATCCCCAAGCACCACATCCAAACAACCTGTAAATGGTCAGTGACTCTGCCACTTCCCTGGGCAGTCCATTCCAATGCCTGACCACTGAAAAAGCTCTTCCTAATGTCCAGTCTGAACCTACCCAGTCACAGCTTGAGGCCATTCCCTCTTGTTCTATGACTAATTACCTGTGAGAAGAGGCCAGCAGCAGCCTCTCCATCATGTCCTTTCAGGTAGCTGCAGACAGCAAGGAGGTCTCCCCTCAGACTCCTCGTTTTCAAACTAAGCAGCCACAGCTCCTTCAGTCACTCCTCATAAGATTTATTCTCCAAGCCCTTTCCCAAGCTTTGTTGCCCTCCTCTGCACTCACTCCAGGACCTCCACATCTATCTTGTATTGAGGTGCCCAAAACTGACCATAATATTCGAGGTGTGGCCTCACCAGAGCAGAGTACAAGGGGACAATTACCTCCCTACTCCTGCTGGGCACAGCATTTCTAATCCCAGTCAGGATGCCATTGGCTTTCTTAGCCACTTGGGCACACTGCTGGCTCATATTCAGTTGCTTGTCTGTTACAGCCCCCAGGTCCCTTTCTGCCAGGCAGCTTTCCAGCCACACTGTCCCAGGCCTGTAGCTTTGCTTGGGGTTGTTGTGGCCCATGTGCAGGACCTGCTATTTGGCCCTGCTGAAGCTCATCCCATCAACATTGGTCCATTGATCCAATCTATCCAAGTCCCTCCATACCCTCCTGCTGATTAACACTGCTACCCAAATTGCTCTCATCTGCAAACTTACTGATGACACACTACACACTCTGTGTCTTCATCAAGGGCATCAATAAAGATGTTAAAAAGAAGCAGTCCCAACACTGAGCCCTGGGGGACACCATTTGTGGCTGGCCACCAGCTGGATTTAGCTCCACTGACCACCACCCTTTGTGGCATTTCATCCAGCAGTGCTTTATCCAGCAGAACTGTGCTTGTCCAAGCCCCAAGCAGTCAGTTCTGTGGGGAAGAGTGTCAAAGGCTCTTCAAAAGTCTAGGTAGACAATATCCACAGCCTTTCCCTCATCCAGTGCCAGGTCATCTTGTCAGAGGAGGAGATCAGGTTGGTCAGGCAGGACTTGCCCTTCATAAACCTCTGCTGACTGGGCCTGATCCCCTGTTTGTTCCATGTATGGTGTGTAATGGTGCTTGAGATGCCCTGCTCCATGACCTTCCCTGCTACTGAGGTCAGACTGACAGGTCTATAGTTTCCCTGATCCTCCTTTCTTCCTTTCTTGTAGACAGGTGTCGTATTTGCTACCCTCCGGTCCATTGGCACCTCCCCAGTTAGCCAGCACTCCAGGTAAATAATGCAGAGGGCTTGGCAAGCACATCTGCCAGCTCCTCCAGCACTCTTTGGGCCTTGTCACCCAGCCAGTTGGCACCCAAGTAACAGTGACTTGATTCTAATTCCTTCAGCTGCCTTTAATAAACTGACAAGCAGTGCTTACAGAACATATCTCGGACAACTACCTCTTCAAAAGAAATCTTCTGTTTCAGCCCCGTGCAGGCTCCATCCCTGCTGGGTGCTCACACTCACCCTGCCTCCTCAGCCATCATTCCCAACATCTGCCACCCTAGATGGTAAGCTCAAAACTCAACGCAAGAATATAACCCCAGGGAGGTTATAATCATCACCCTGTGCCCAAGCACCAGTTAGCAAAAGTCCTTAACACCTAAGGTGTCCCACAGGCAGTGAAGCCACATTCCCATCCCTCTCTGCCTGCGCAAGATATCACACTCAGCTCCATGCACAACCTCAGCTCCTGGACCTTTGCAAGCTATGACCTGAGAAACAAGTTTGTCCGGCCCATAACCTGTAGACAACAGGATTTGACACCCTCTCAACACCACCTTGCTCCTTATACCAGCTATGGAAAAGTTTGGGTGCAGTACAGAAAGCCCCCACCAGAGACCTTCCCTCTGGCCATAGTGCAACACAGGAGGCTATCTGGAGCAGGCAGGAGCTGCTGCCAATGGCCCTACAAAGGGCAGCTTTTGCCAGGGAGTGGAATTTCCCATTCCCCTTGGGCAACAGAGGCAGCCCTGCTGTGAACACCTGGGACAGCAGTGCGTGGAGGAGGTGAGCTGTGACAGAGGAGCATTTCATCCTGCACTGGTGACAGCAGTGCGTGGAGGAGGTGAGCTGTGACAGAGGAACATTTCACCCTGCACTGGTGACAGCAGTGCATGGAGGAGGTGAGCTGTGACAGAGGAGCATTTCACCCTGCACTGGTGACAGCAGTGCGTGGAGGAGGTGAGCTGTGACAGAGGAACATTTCACCCTGCACTGGTGACAGCAGTGCGTGGAGGAGGTGAGCTGTGACAGAGGAGCATTTCACCCTGCACTGGTGACAGCAGTGCGTGGAGGAGGTGAGCTGTGACAGAGGAACATTTCACCCTGCACTGGTGACAGCAGTGCATGGAGGAGGTGAGCTGTGACAGAGGAGCATTCCACCCTGCCATGGTGACAGCAGTGCATGGAGGAGGTGAGCTGTGACAGAGGAGCATTTCACCCTGCACTGGTGACAGCAGTGCTGAAGGAGGTGAGCTGTGACAGAGGAACATTTCACCCTGCCATGGCTGCACAAATGCAGCCTTGATGGCTGCTGGCTCATCCTGTCATGCCTTGGACGGGTGCTGGACCTCAGCACGGCACCCACAGAAACCATCCTCTCAGTGG
The DNA here is from genome assembly GCA_013396835.1 of Psilopogon haemacephalus. NCBI lineage: Eukaryota > Metazoa > Chordata > Aves > Piciformes > Megalaimidae > Psilopogon > Psilopogon haemacephalus. Next base: position 701,151 of record VWZI01012626.1, read on the forward strand.
GGTGGCTTGGCCACCAGCTATGGCTGCTGAACCTGCCCTTTGTGCCTGGTGAGAAGCACCTGAGGAGGAGGCGGTGTCCTGGTCTGAGCTAGAACACAACCAATCTGTTCAGTCATTTGAATTCTCTGCTCAGTGACAGCACTTTCTGAAGTTCACAGCATGTCTGCACAGACACTGATGGTTATACTTACTGCCACTGGGCTCTAGAAAGCCTCTAAGCCTTTTGCTTTTAGACTTGCTCTTGTGCTCCTGTGACCAAGATCACTGCTACATCTTGTGCCTCATGTTGGAGTGCAGGAAATCAGAGGTGGCACCTGCCAGGAGGAGTGGACAGGATAGGTGACCTTAAACTGACCAACAAGGGATTCCAGCCCATGGACATCATCTTTAGGATAAATCTGAGGGATCATGAAGGTCAAGCCTCTTCTTCAGTGGCCAGTGCCTGCATCCATTCTGCCTTTGATCCAAATCTATGCATTCCTGAATCCATTTCCAGAATCCAGCTCCTGAATCTGGTTCTCATTTGCCACCAGGTCCAGCCTGAGACTTGCCTAGGGCCTGCCCCTAACATCAGTTGTGACTGTGATGTCACTAACAGCAGGGGATGGGCTGGATATTGGTTTGTATCTCTTTGTACCTATTTCATTTCACTGCTGTTATTTCATTAAAGCTGCTTCAGTTTTCTTCCCCATCAGTCTCTCTCCCTCCCCTTTCTCTTCCCTTTGTGAAAGGAGAGCGGCTCATAGACCCTGTCTGTCACTCACCTGGTGGCCAGCCCAGCCCTAACCCTCGACAGATGGTGACAAATTGGGCCAAGCAGCGTGGGAGCCCAGGTTCCTGTCCACGCAGTGTGCTTATCCCAGAGCACGTTCTCCTCCGGAGTCTCCTCTCCCACGCCTTGTTAGCAAGTCAAGACGCTTCTGTCAGCAGCAGGCAGCCGCCACATGCTCATGCTCCTGCCTCCTGCTGCCTTTTGGCCGACCAGCCCCTCCTGGCACCTCTAACGCGGTTAGAATGGGCACCCTCCCAACACAGCTCTCCCCAAACGCAGCAGCTGGGACAGAAAAATATTTTTAGTGACTTTTTCCTTGGCTCTGAATGAGCCTTTCTTTTTTTTTCTCCCCTCCACTACCCCCCTTAAAGTTTGTGAACTACAAATGCAAATATTTATTCAGAAGGAAAACTATAATGCTAAAAGCACATCCAAGTGACTCGAGGGGCAGCACAGCCTGACAGCTGGGTACAGTTAACACCGAGGGCTGAGATGCTCCCCCCCTTCCCCTGCTCCCACGCCTCAAAATCAGCCTCCAAACCACCACAGATCGGCGAGGTGTTTGCAGTTTGGGGTTTAAACTTGTAAGGACTACATGTCAGACTTTGACTAACTTTGCTTCAGTGGTGGATTTAACCAGGTGAGCAGAGCTGCTGCAACGCAAACATCTGCTCTCCCTCTGCCATGAGGACAAGAGGTGAGTCTCTCTGTTCAAACTTTCCGTTTCAAAGCAGACACATCCAGTAGAAGGCAGGGTGTGGTGGGTGGTGTGCTGTTTTCTCAGATGCAGCTTTTCACTTCCTGGCTCAGACCAGGAGCCAATTTCTACCATGAGACATTTCTACACCGTCTGGTCACAAAGGGAAAAAAAGATGAGCAGAAGATGCTTTGTACTGGTCAGAGGCTTTCACTGAAGTGCCTGAAAACACAACTTCCTTGCTCTTCCCTGGCAAATGTGCTGTTTGCTTAGGGGAGATCTATCTGTATCTGATGAAGAGTTACAGCTGAGCTATCCATTCACATCTGAGGAGGCACAACAATGGCATGCTCCAAAGCCAGGGACAGCTAACACAAATGAGCAACGGGAAAAGAGAGCAGAGTAACCAGGAGTGGGAAGGAAGGCTGTGAGCAATCACAAGTTTAAGAAAACACAGAGGAAATAAACCCCATCTGCTTAACAAGACACACAAAGCACAACTCATGACTTATCCTTGCTCACGCTGCCTCAAATTAGCCCTTAAAATTGCACCTACCACACAAGATCCTCAACTCCACCATCTCATGGTCGCTGCAGCCAAGGCTGCCCTTAACCTTCACTGCCTCAACCAGACCCTCCTTGTTAGTAGGGATGAGATCCAGCAGTGCTCCCCTCCTAGTTCACTCACCTAACATCGGAAGAAGTTATCATGGATGCAGAGGAGGCAGCCCCTGGGCTGTGGCTGGCTGGCTTAGTAAGCCTTCCAGCAAATATCTGGGTAGTTAAAATCCCACAGGAAAACCAGGGCCTGTAATTGTGAGGCTGCTGTTAGCTGCCTGTAGAAGGCCTCATCAAGTTCCTGGTCCTGATCAGGTGGCATCTAATAGACACCCACAACTGTATCACCCATGCTGGTCTGCCCTTTAAATCGCACCCACAAGCTCTCAACTCTCTCCTCATCTACCCCCTGGACAGAACTCAGTACATTCTGGTTGCTCTTTCATATCAAGAGCAACTCCACCACCTCACCTTGCTGACCTGTCTTTCCTAAACAGGACACAGCCATCCATGACCACATTCCAGCCACGTGAGCTGTCCCACCATGGCTCTGTGTCTGACTGCACACAGATTGCTAACTCCTCCTGTTCATTCCCCATGCTGCATGTGTTGGTGTGCAGGCATTTCAGGGAGCAAGCTGAGCATGCTGATCCTACCCTAGGGGAACATGGGGCCTTCTGGTCTTCATCAATACTAAAACACTGTCCCACTGGTGCAAACCCTGCCACAGCAGATCTAAAGAAGACATTTTTCACACTGAGGGTGGGGAGACACTGGCCCGGGTTGCCCAGACAGGTGATGAGTACCCCATCCCTGGAAATCATTCCAGGTCAGATTGGCCTGAGCAACCTGATAAATGTCTCTGCTGACTGCAGCAGAGTTGAACTAGGTACCTTTTAAAGGTCCCTTCCAACCCAAACCACTCAGATTCTATGCTAATGTCTCATTCTCTCCAATCTGGGCCTCAGCATATGCCCTAGAGCCATGTGTGTTGGGCATACATCCAGTTATGGGCCTGAACAAAGAGGGGTCCACATAGTACAGATCTTTTTGGCAGTGAGCTACTGAATTAAGCCTCCACAACACATTTTCTCCAAAGCCTAGAAAAGCAGTTTGAGCCACCCAAGCCCAGCATGTTCAGCTGGCTTAGCCCAAAATTGCTGTTTGAGGTGCTTTGCAGTCTAAGGTCCAACTGCCAAGAGGCAATAGGGTCCATGTCTCTTCCTGGGACCACGAGGGCTGAGAGAAGGGAGCCTGCAGTGGGGGGATGCTGCAAACAGCCTCTCTGGGGTTGACTGATGCTGCCTTGACACAACACTGCATGGAGTGTCTGCAGACACCTTCAAAGTCTCTGTCAGTTTAGGGAGCTGTTTTGGGAACTCCAACAGGGTCCAGCAAAACTGTCCCTTTTTACCCCTGAATTCAGAAACAGGAGCTTGGTATTAACGAGGCCCTGCAGTTAAGCACACTGCAAACAGTGATTAAAAAAAAACAACACAAAAACCAAACAAACCTCTCATTCTGCACCTAAAAAACTACTTCTAGGACAATGCAGTTAAAACAGCACAGTTAAGACGGTTCACCTCTGCAGCTTAACATTGTCTGCCTCCACCAGAACCCAAGCCTGACTTTCTGTTGAGCACAGATGTTTCTCTTAAGGCTGGACACTGGCATTTGTGTTGCTGAAAGGGGAGAGAGAACAACCTGACCCTCGTGGTCTTCCTCCTACAGACAGTTAAGCACTCACCTTAGATTTCCTATAACCTCTCCCACATTAAGTGCTGGCAGGGAAGATCTAAATATTTACTGAGGCCAATCTGTCTGAGAACACCCTTGCTGCTCCCCAAGGTACCAAATTCCACATGGTAATTAATTGCCTCTGTGATTCCAAATAGCTTTGATAGAGGTCTCCCAAGGCCGGCTCCTTCTTCTGGGTGTTTGGCCTTGGTGATTTGGGCAGATAAAGGTGGTGTAAACTGATCACACAGTTAGTAACAGCCCACTTCACTTGAAAGCAATTTGCTCGGGTGGAAAGATAGACCTGTGTGTAAAAAGGCACATAGAGAAACACCTGCTCCACTCTGCATCTGACTAAAGGCAAGGCGGGCTGCTGGAGAATGATGTTTATCCACAAGACCCTTGTCATCACCAAAGCATTTGAATTCTATTTATAGAATTGTTTCAGTTGGAAAAAACCTCTGAGATCACTGAGTCCAGCTGCTGACGTAACACCACCAGGTCTCGAAGTACCATGTCAAAACCACAGGCACATAAGAGTTGGGGTTAAAGCATCTCACCCTCTTGAATTCAGCAGCTGCAACTTCACACAGGGATCTGGGCTCCACCCTGGATTCAAGAGGACTCCTCTAAGGCTCATTATGCAAGATGCCCTCCTCCACCCCCTTAGATGTAAGCCGTTCTCCCAGGGAAGAGCATCCCACCTCACGCCTCCCTTCTGCTGCACGCCAAAGCGAAGGGAAGCAGGAGAAGAAGTCATTCCAGCTGGTCTGGAGTGATTACCTGTGACACTAGACACCCTGGAAACATCCTGAGCCTGGGTGGAGCGGTTGCGACTCTGCTGCCTGCGCCTGCTTGTGGCTGACCGTGTGGTGCGCAGGTGCACTTCGCTGACTTTGAAGAAGGCCACCATAAAGGGCTGCTTGTCGTAAGGGCCACCGCGGCCTATGAGCCCTGCTTCCCTAGGGTTGAGACCGAAACCTTCAAACCAAACAGAGAAGTGAGCGTTAGAGACAGGGTGCAGGTGGATTGCTCCTGCCAGCCTTTCTGGCAGCCCCCTAAGCGGCTTTTTCCCTTTCTTCTCAGAACCAGCAAATCCTTCTGCTTGGAAGAGACCTTTAAGACCCTTGAGTCCAACTGTTAAGCCAAAACTCTTAGGCATAGGTTGCCCAGGGATGTTGTGGCTGCTCCCTCCCTGAAGGTGCTCAAGGCCAGGCTGGATGAGGCCTTGAGCGACCTGTTCTAGTGGGAGGTGTCCCTGCCTGTGGCACAGGGGGGTTGGAACTGGATGCTCTTTGAGGTCCCTTCCAACCTAAGCCATTCTGTTATTATAGGTTACCACTAAAGCTCACCTCTCAGCATCACATCTACACAACTTCTAAATCCCTCCAGGGATGGGGACTCCACTACTGCTCTGGGCAGCCTGTTCCAGGGCTTGATGACCATTTTGGGGAAGAAGCTTTTCCCTCACCACTTCTAGTTAGACTACTTCTAGACAGCATCCAAGAGACTCAAGAGATGACTCGTATTAAGTGGCCCACAACCTACCATCCTGGGTCACCACGCTCAGCTGCAGTCCCATGTTGTGCTGAGGGTTCATCACCCACATGTTACTGGTGGCAGTGACATCAAACTCCAGCCAGCCCTCCTCTGAGGCCCACACCGCCCGTGTGTCTAGCAGAAACAGGTCAGAGGACCTGCAGAGGAGAAGCACAATGACAAGATTGTGATGCCTGCAATTTTCTCCCCTGGCTTTTCAGTGTTACAGAAACAAAACCTGAAATCATTACAAGTGATGTTAATAAGCACAAAAACCCCAAACCAACCAATGCCCAAAATCTGTTTGGATGCAGATTTGCCATGTGCAGGCTTCCACTCATGAAATCCAGGAATTCTAAAGGTTTGTCACCATTTTCCAGGCTGGAAGAAAGCAATTCACTTCTCCACCAGCAAGGGATCAGCAAAGCACTCTTCCTTCTGGAGAGTTTATAGTCCTGGCAGGACGGTGGTCAAGTTACCAACCATTTCCAGGCATTCTCTGGCTTTTCTCCAGGGGGTTTCATGGTTTCAGCCCACCTTCCACCACACAGACCTACCACAATTGACTACAATAAAACATAAAAATCAACCAACAGCCAGCCCAAGCACCGAACAGTGGAGGTAAATGAGCCTCTAAAGGCATTATTCTGAGGTTTGCCAACAGAGATCAGAACAATTTGTTCTAAGGCTCTTGGTACTGGATCTTCTTCGTGGGCTTCAGCTTCAAGTGATGTCAACTTTTTTTGCAGCATCAAATGCTCACCAAAACTCAGTTCAATGAAATCAGCTGCAGAAGCACCCAGTGAAATCTCATCTACATCTTCTCACTGTGCAATGAAGCAGCAACAAGAGGGGGGTCTAACTTTCTCGTGCAAGAGAGCTACAATTCTTATCCTTAACATCACTACAAAATGGATGCCAGGTGTCAATCCCATCTTCATCTGTCTTTCTCCTCTGAATTATTTTTTTCCTAACAATAACTTACTAGAAATGAGGGTACTTGTCCTTTCCACCTATCAAAGCTCTACTTTAGAAAAAAAAAAAAACACCAAACATTTTGCTTGAGCTACATTTTATTTTTAGCCATCTGCTATGTCATATTGCCCAGCAGCTTCGTTTGCATGAGATCACACATGGAAAAATAAGCACTTAAGAATATTAGGGCTCCTTATGCAGCTATTTTTACAGCATAAAGGCTCTCCTTCTCCCTGATAGCTCAGGGTGCTATGCCTGCTGCTTGACTCAACAGCCTTTCCAACAGGAGCCATTGCCACGACTCTAATGGGCAGAGAGTTCAGGAACAACTCTGACCTTCACCTCCGCAGCAGCAAGTGGCTGGGGCAGACCATGCTACAGTTCAGAAACTTTAAGGTTGAAAGAGTCAGGCTTAATAAGGCAAGGTACAGAAAATTAAATGTTGCTTAAAGGAGATCACGGACAGCAGCAGCAGCTAAGATTGCTCTTCTCTCCACGTTTAAGAATGAAACTGCTTGATCATTCCCACCTCTGAATATGACTCACACACTGGTCCTCACCAATGCCTGAAATGGACTGTTAACCGACAAAGGGCTCACTGAGTCTCTGTTCTGACTTTTTTCCACACATCTACTGCTTTTTGATCTCCTATCCTACTCCTTCTCCTCTAAGTGCCACACTCTTGTGAGCACATGCTCACTCCAAATGATGTCCCACTGGAGCCTCCAGAATAGAGTAGCTTTGGCATTCTGCCCTCCATAAACTAGGTCTGTCTGGCAGCAGAGCTGCTGAGAACTTTGTAATAGCAAACCCTCGTGAATACTCAATCACATGAGCTTAGTCAGCTCTAGGAAAACACAAAGAGAAGGCTTAGCACTTACATTGTACTCTGCTGTGATGAGACCTCACCTGGAGTACTGTGTCCAGCTCTGGAGCAATCAATACTAGGACACAGACCTGATGGAGAGGGTCGAGAGGAGAGCCACAAAAATGATCAGAGAGCTGGAACACCTTTCCTTTGAAGACAGGTTGAAAGAGCTGGGGTTGTTCAGCCCAGAGAAGAGAAGGCTCTGGGCAGACCTTATAGCAGCCTCCCAGTACTTGAAGGGGGCCTACAAGAAAGCTGGGGAGGGACTGTTTATGTGGATGTGTAGCAATAGGACAAGGGGCAATGGTTTTAAACTAGGGAAGGAGTAGATTTATCCTGGATGTTAGAAACAAGTTCTTTGCTATGAAAGTGGTGGAGCACCGGAACAGGTTGTCCAGGGAGGTGGTGGAGGCCTCATCCCTGGAGACATTCAAGGTCAGGCTTGACAAGGCTCTGAGCAACCTGATGTAGTCCCTGCTGTGATGGATTGAGTCGAACCCGCTGCTGTTATTCATACCATGCTGCAGTCAGGCCAGCTTCAAAAATGAAAGTGCTAACTGGAACAAAGTATTATGGAGCTTGAAGTTCAGATTACAAACATAGGAGGCTTCCTGTTCTGGTTGCTGCTTCTGGGTTCCAGGTTCTAGGGTATGGTCTCTTTTCTGCAGGCATGGCAGTGGAGTGGCTGGGAGTCAGGCAGCTGCTAGCTTGGGTTTTCTGTTTTATGCTGTTGGTTTTGTTTTCCCTGTGTATTTCACTGCACTGCTTCTGCAAATATGCAAAGATAAAGTAATCATGCATTGTATCATCAGATTAATTAGATTAATAGCTAAGGTAGTTACACATTATGCTTATGATATGTTATATTAAACTCTTACCTTTTTATCTCTACCCTGACCTCTGTGTGTTACTCTTCCCTTCACATCTGTGCTGGGGGAGCAGGCAGGTCAGCCCTTGTGCCAAACCATTACACCTGCTTACTGCAGTGGGTTGGATTAGATGACCTGTAAATGTCCCAATGCATTCTACGATTCTGTGACTCCATTTGCCTTGCACTTCTGAATGACACTTGGACATCAGAGAGATGTAAAGCCTAAAAGAACAATCTAGCCCATTCCTGTGAGCTCTGGGCAGAACAGCTATACCCACATCACTCCTGGGAGACATTTACCTAACCTGGTGTTGTACATTCACAGCCTCAGGAGCTTCAAGATCTCTCTAGGAAACTGGATGGCTTTCCCTTTAAGCATTCTTTGTATTTTGTTACTTTTCTCCATAATGCCACAACAATCTCCACTTCTTATTAAAACAAATATTTAGTCTTTACTTGCAAGCCACATTTCATAGACTTTGGCTCTTCTCATTGCTCTTGAGAGACCCCGCTCATATCAAGATCTCACTGATGCTGAGTACTGTAGACAGATAACCTTGACTGTCTTACAGACTGCCTCTACTTGTACATACCAGAGTGTTATTTTGGCTTCTTCACAAAACTCACACTGTTAACTCACATTCATTTAAGACTCTTGCTGCTGAACCATAAAGGACACAGCCACTTCCTAAGTGTATTTACATCACTGATAGTTCACATCCAAATGCAATTCTTTCTACCAAATTGCACTTCCCCTCCATCACCGTTAGACTACTTAAAATACAGACTTGCTTTCAAGTGGGTCCCCTCCCACCTTTGTGTCCTCCACAGACATAATAAGCAAATTGACCCATCAAGGTATGATTCTACCAAAGGAGAATGTGCCACTTGATTTTGGTATGTCAGACTCAACTTTGGAAAGATTTCATTTCCTTTGTAAAATGCAGGAAAATGGACAAGTGAGCTTTCCAATCCAGTTCACTCTGCAAAAAGCCACAGGACTGTTTCTCAATCAATTCTGGTATAGAAGCACTCTGCCACTGGATGAAGCCAGCACTGAAGCCAGCTGGGGAGGGACTGTTCACAAGGTCTTGTAATGACAGGACGAGGGGGAATGGGTTCAAATTGCAGAGGGGAGATTTGAACGGGATGTTAGGAAGAAATTCTTCACAGTGAGGGTGGCGAGGCACTGGAACAGGTTGCCCAGGGAGGTTGTGGCTGCTCCCTCCCTGGATGTGTTCAAAGCCAGGCTGAATGAGGTCTTGAGCAACCTGATCTAGTGGGAGGTGTCCCTGCCTGTGGCACAGGGGGGTTGGAACTGGATGATCTTTAAGGTCTCTTCCAACCTAAACCATTCCATGATTCTATAAGTTACTGCGGGCGATAGCAGTCATGCTAGCAGGTAACACAATAGTTTCTGCCTAAGCTTGTTATCAATTGTTTGTCACTCAGACCTCGCCAGGCTGCACAAAATTCTGTATCATTTCTTACTGGAAGAGGGCCCTAAAGCAACAGACTTAAGTCCCAAGAAATAAATGGGACTGTTTCCACAGCATTCAGAGGTTCCAGAGGAGGATGGAGAAGCAAAGGTCAACTAAGCAATCAGAAGCAGCTGCAATAAACAGCAAGATGTATACACTTTACTAGAGAAATACAGACTGGATAATTCAGAAGGCAGATTTTAGCTTCAGTGTCCTCAGAGAATGAGACAATTTATCAGATATAAATATAAAATATTGCTACTATTCTTACTGCTGGCATCCCAACCATGTCCTCAGGGCATTTACAGAAGAAATAGCCTGCATTTAACTCCAGCATTTTCCCCTCTCTAAGACAAATATTTTGCTAACTGAAACCTCTGTGTAAACCTTTCAGCGAAACATCTCTGGGTGCTAATTCTCTTTAATTGAAGGCTAATTAGATTAGAATTCGGTCAAATTAGTAACCAGGTCAAGTAGTTAATCTTTGTTACTATACTTGGTGAAGTGTTACCGTTAAAATATTTTCTTTCTTCTGGGTACACACCGCAACTTGGAACTTCACTAGAGGAGAAACACCGAAGCTATAAAAAGCTACATTTAAAACAGCATCTGTTGAATTGGGTTTTTTACTTTCCCACCCTCCCTGGCACTTCTTTCCCTGACCAGGCAGAAGTTTTACTAGGGAGACAGCGCAAATAAACACAAACCTCACCTTCAGAACGACCAAGTTAAAGGTCTCTTATTTTAATTACAGATCTCAGAGCAACATTTTTTGGCCCAGCTTCAAAGCTCACCATTACCCAGGTGCTTAAATGATTGTTCTGCATCAACAGCCACTTGCCAAAGCATTAATTATGATGAGTCTCTAAAACTTTTCATCAGCTGAACCTTTTTTTTTTGTTGTTGTTGTTGACTTTTCTTCAAAGACAAGTTGACATAATAGTCTAGACTGCCTAGCAGCAGCTTCTCAAAAGGGAAATGCTGCACAGAAGTGTGGGATTTGAGTTTTGGTTACCACACTTTCTAGACACTCTTCTGCGTCAGCCAGGTTCCGTGTCCTTAGCTTGCAGTCACATCCACCTCCTGCAAATATTAGCCTGCAATAGCAAACTTGCTAGATTATTTCCTCTCATCCACCAACAATGGATTAATCTCTGAATTCACAGCTGATGGAGGCAAGCAGAGGTCCACGTAGAGAAAGCTTTAAAATCACAGGCTTGTAAAGCTGCCATCTTCCAGTAGATGTAAGCTCTACTTGGAATTTGAAAGTGTTTATTACTTAGAGTGTCTATGGAGCTCCTGCAGCATGAGGTGCTGCCAACAGATACAAAATCTTAACAACTCAATATGTATAAATTACTTAAAATATGGCATTCAATCACTCAGCTTCTACAGAGAGCCTCAGGCAGATTAATCGCAGCCCCTGGAATGAGCTGCAATAGAAAGCAAAGGCAGTCTCTATAATTTATGAGGAGTAAGGCTCAATCTAACTATCTTGAAGAAGTGGGACCATCAGTTGGCCAGAAGACTAGAACAGACATGTTCATCCTGTAAGCTCTCCTTAGAAAGGAGGAAGAAAATATCAAGAGCTGTCAACCTACAAATGAAGTAACCTCAGAACTGAAATAGTAAGATCAGCAACTGGGCACTAATTCACAGGAACTGAGCCAGTGGAGGAACAAGAACAGAATGGAGATGCTGAGACACCCCGGAGGTATTCTTCAATTCAGCACAGGGAGAGAAGAGCCACCTCGGGTGCATCTACACACAGCAGAACACCAGAAGGGAAAGGCAAGCTTAGCCTCACACCACCACTATTATGTTTGACAAGAGGTCCTCTGTGCTGAAGATGATGTTCTGCTGTGGTAACATCAGCAACAGTAGGGGGTTAAGTCTTGTTGATTCACGGGAAGAGCAGCAGCGTGGAAAATTGGTTTCAAGACTTCATCTGCCAAATCTGTGACTCTGATTCTGAGAACAGCAGAAGATGAGAGCCTAGAGCAAGGGGACATGGTGTCCCCATGCCAACACTGTGAGATCAGCTTACAGCTCTGCAATAATCCCAGCAAAGCCTACACTGATATTTCAGTGCAAAGGTGTCCCCTGATATCCACCTCAAGATCTTGAGCTTCACAGCTCTGACAAATGAACATTTTATCAGCAGGAATAGTGAAGTAAAAAAAAAAAAACAAAACCCAAAAATTCATCCCAAACCACACTATGAAATAGTGAGAGTAAGAGCTGTTCTATCTGTAGTGATGGCTACAAGTACTACACCTCAGAGTTTAAATGCAGTCTAAGGCACAAAGATGAGAGCAGCATTCATCCCTGTCCTTTAAGAAGAGCAATAAGCCACTGATCTGGTATTCTTTAGTTACGGCAGAATAAAGACAGCTGGGTTTGGAACCACTAAGTTTCACCCAGAATAACTTTGACCTTTAAACTGCTACAAACCAACTGCCTTAAAAAACAACAAATTGCATGCTCACCATGGAAGGTGAACTGAAACACAGGCAGATGTTTCCCTAAAGCATCATAGAAACAGCCCTATCCTATACAAACATATGTACACTATATACAAATCTGACCCTGACCTGAATCAGACTGATGCTAGTTTTGTCATCTGTATTCCACAACTCATGCCAAAACCCAGTTGAGGATGGTTATTTATTTTCTAACCCATAAACACTGACAGCAAATCAATTTGCTCTTTAGACTGGAGGCTCAGATTGCATTTGTATAAATATCCTGTTGGAAAGAGGAAGAGTTTATTACCACAGAAAACGGCAGCTAAAACCCAGCAAGCGCCTTAACCTAGGAGGAGCTGTATCCTGTAGAAGATGATATGCCCCAGGTGGTCACCTCTGCAGGGCATACCTATGCCCACATGTGTCTTATCATCTAGGAGGTAATCTTTCTGCACATCAGGTCCTCCATATTTCACTCTGGGTGCAAATAAAACTGTTTAATAAACTTTGACCACGAAGGTACCGTATCTTCCTTTGATCAGTAACACAGGCCACTGTGTTTTTTATAGATCAGTTGTTTGGACAGTGTAGGAGTGTTTTGAGGTCTGCTTCAGCAGGATATTTACACTGGAAAACATAGCAACGATCCAAACCGAGGACTAACATCTTTGATCATCCATAAACTGCCTTCCCTAGTCTTGACCTGACACCTCTCTGGGTGACAGCAAGGAAGCTTCGAGAAAGAGAGGGAAATTAATGAGCTGTTTCCAAGGACAATCTCATTCCTTCCCTTCTGAAGGTCTTCCTTTTCATGGCAACCCACTCCCAAGAGGTATCAGAATTCACAGAGGGTTTTTCTGGTCCTTCCACAAAATCAGTGCTACACCTTAGAAGAAAAGCTCAGATGCAAGGTTTAGTATCACATCAAAGGGATAGTGATGCACTGCAGCTCCTGCTGCTGAAACCAAACAGCCGAGGTGGGACAAGCACCTGGAAGCTAACGTCTCACTGAACTGGTACTTTGAGAAATCCTGCATTCTGCACATACTACAGAGGAAAAACAGGAAGAAAAAGATAAAATCCCAACCCAGCCTTCAAGTGGCACATTCCCTTAAACTCTGGGGCATTAGAAGCTGAAGGACAGCAGCATCCAGCAGATGTGTCTCCCATTCCCTATCCCAACATCAGCCCCTGGAGTCTACAGCCTATTTCAAAACCAAGAGTCACAGAATCTCAGCATAGTGGGGGTGTTGAGCAAGAAAGGACCTTTGGAGATCATCCAGGCCAAGCTCCCTGCTAAGCAGGGTCACCCAGAGCAGGTTGTCCAGGATCACAATATTCAAGAGGGTTTGGACTCTCTCCAGAGAAGAAGACTCCACTACCAATCTAGGCAGCCTGGTCCAGTGCTGCATCACCCTCAGAGCAAATCAGACATCATCTCAGCCCTCTAGGATGAAGCTTCTCCTCCCAGTCCTAAGTGTGTGCCACTGATGGCTGCCCACAACTACGACCATTTCATTAATCAGTGTCCCATTGACAACTCCAGCAGTTTGTGTGATGACAAAGTGTGACTGTTAACCTCAGTTTAGTTAGGAAACAAAAGCCTACTTTCTAGGCACTTCTTTTTATTTTTATCTTCTGAGACGGTGGAAGGAATGGGGAGATTAAAATATTCCTGACACAAGTGAGTCAGTATTAAAAATGTTTTCTCTTTTAAGAGAGAATGCACTTAGATCACACAGTCCTCGGTGCACGTTTTGCTGCCTGGAGCCTCAAAAAGGCTGTTTAGCCTATGGAGGAGCAGACTGAGAGAGGATCTTATGAAGGCTGATCAATATCTAAAGGGTGGAAGGCAAGAGGATGAATCTGGGCTCTTTTCAGTGGGGCCCAGTGGCAGGACAAAGCACAGTGGGTACAAACTGGGACACCAGTGGTTTCATTTGAACTTAGGGAAAAACTGCTTTCTTCTGAGGGTGCTGAACCACTGGTCCAGGCTGCCCAGAGGGGTTGTGGAGTCTCCTTCTCTGCAGAGATTCCAGGCCCACCTTGACATTGTGATCCTGGGCAACCCACTCTGGGTTACCCTGCTTCAGCAGGGGGCTGGATAAGATGATCTCCAGAGGTGCCCCGAAGCCCCACAATTTCGTGAGTATGCTTTTCATATTTCTGGTGGCTTTGAACAAGGAGTCAAACTCCACCCCCAAGCTTTTATGCTGTTTCAGTCAGCACTGATCTCTGATCGTTGGTGCTCTCTCTGCATACACCACTGTCTGGGAGGCAGTCTTGGATGGGCAAACATAATCCTTGCTTTTACCCTTGACTACAGTGGCAAAAATCAGCATGATGAATCAGTAAGTAGGAGACTGTTTAGTATGGAGAAGAGAGGCTGAAGGGAGACCTTCTCCCTCTCCACAACTACCTGAAAGGAGGTTGAATCCAGGGGGGTGTTGGTCTCTTCTCCCTACTATCGAGTGACAGAAATGAGTAAATAGCCTGAAGTTGTGCCAGGGAAGATTTAGACTGTATATTAGGAACAATTTCTTTACTGAATTGAGGCATTGGAATGGGCTGCCCAGGGTTGTGGTGCAGTTGCCCTCCCCAAAGGTGTTAAAAAAAAAGTGCAGACGTGGCACTTCGTGATAGGGTTTACTGGGTATGGTGGTGTTAGCCTGACTGTTGGGCTTGATAATCTTAGAGGTCTTTTCCCACCTTAATAATTCTACGAAACATTAGCTTTAGGCTGGTTTGTTTTTAGCCATTGCTGAACAGCCAGCAGTGCCTGGCAATTCCGTGCAGTAGCTCACACATCTGGGCTGGAGCCACACGCTCCTGCTGTTACTGTCCAGATGAGCTTTTTATTTTCCTTTGCTCAAGTAATACTGAATTAAGTCACTTCGTTACACTTAATTGGAGCCAAGGGATATTTCCAGCCCACGAGTCTTGGTGGATATTTGCATTTGCTGAAGCTCTCTCTTCTCTCCTGCCCTTCCAAAGCCATTTCCTTCAGCAGAGTTGTTTTCTTGATGTTTTCCCCTCACTGCCATTCTCTCAAAGGTGGCTGGTTTAAATCCTCGTGTGCCAGCTGCCCTGTTCAGAATTCTTTGAGCCCCAAACTATTTTATTAGCTGCCAATAATCGCCTTGGACAAATGCTAACCTCACAAAAGCCAAGACTAAAAGGGCATCTTTGAAATGTCTCTGGGGACTGCTGATGGTGACTGAACAGGCACTTTCCTGTGCCCTTCAGAGATGAATTTTCCCGACAGGAAATGCAAAGATGAAAAAAGGTCCTATGCCAACTCCTGTTTCACCTGCTTAGCTCCTCCATACGCCATGATGCATCAGGAAACATCAGGCTGTTATTCAAACCATCAGTCTGAAGGAAGTGTGAGACAACTTTTTCTTTTTTTTTTTTTGGCATTTTTTTAAAAAGCCAAAAGCAGCTGTTATTTTCTGGCTCATCTGTTGGCTGCTAAAATGCAACAGAAGCCTTACAAATATTTAGCAAGTTCCTTCAAAAAACAGTGGTGAGTTGGGTTGTTGTTTTTTTTTTTTTTCCCCCCATGTAATTTAACCTTCTAGTGTTCCCAACAGGAAAAGAAAACATTCTATTCCAAACTGAGACAAAAGGGAGAGAAAAAAGCACTTTGGAATTTTTTTCCCCCCTCAATAAAAGAAGGATATTGATGATCAAAACCCCAAAATACTCAGAATACAGCTCCTTAGGGCATACCAGAAAAATCCTATTTTTTTCTCCTCCATGTAAAGGTATCCATGAACTGCTAAATACACTCTTTAGTATTTGTTTTCAAGAACATTTACAGGAGAAAGTCCACCCAAGCCACCGAAGTGCCTGCATGTTGGAATCTGTAGCAGCAGCAGCAGCCTATGGAGTCAGAACCTCACTGAAGAGTGGTAAGCAACTTCAGCTACGTTTTCATATGTGCTTTTATATTTTACATGTACATGAAGAAGTCCTTTAAGCTGAAAGGGGAAGGGTGGAAAAGGGCACCTCCTTTTAACAGCTGCAAGAGTATGTGAGCCACGTCTTGCCCACCTCTGGGTGGATGATGTGACAAGTCTGCAGACTCAACGGAAGTTCCTTTAGCCAAATGTCTGCCTCCTTCCCACCAGTAAAAATAAATAAGGAAAGAAGAAAAAGAAACAAAACAGGAGCCTTGAGGGACTGGATGAGTCAGAGGCTAGTAATGAACTACAGACACTCACTCTTGGGTCAGTGGTTCACACCTAGCCCATATTAGGAGGGATGTAGATCACTGTCAGCCTGGACCTGGAGGAAGTTTCTTTGCAATTCCAAGTCCCAATGTGTTGTGGGGCACTCCGAACTCCCTTCCCCACCCTCCATTTCTGGAGGCTTCAATGGGGGAAGAAGGAGGTGCAAAACTGCTTTCCCCACTCCCCTGCCCTTGTGGGCTTGAAGGGGGAAGAGCAAAAGGCTCCCTTTTCCATACAGGTATTGACTCATGGGAATGCCTGTGCTGGAACTGGCTGGTGCTGGGCTGGCTTCTTCACACCTAGTACATCCCTTGGGCACCAGACACAATGTCTAGGAAGATTACAGACAGAGTGAGGAGAAAAGCGCACGGCTCCTGCTTTCGCACCGTGCTGTGCAGTTCCGCTCTGGTCCTGATCTGGCACAGCTCCTGCCACTCCCCCACAAGGCTGCAACCTTGGCAAGTCCCTAGGTCCATTCAAGAGAGAGCTGCCAGTGGCACCTGGACCCGGCTCCTCTTGGACCACCGTATCCTGGCTTCCTGCTGGAAGAGCCCTGCCTCTCTCTCTGCTTGTAGGAACAGCAGCAGCAGTTTGGCCATTTTCCTTGTGCTGCTAAGACAGCAGCTCTCCATGATCTCTGCCTTGTGGAAGCTCTGTCTACAGACACTTTGGACTTTGGCGGGTTCTATTCACACTGGACTTAATGCCACGTGGATCCTCAACTGGACTATAGCTTGCAGTTTCAGAGGCTGCCCAGAGGTTCAGCAGGGATCACCTCAAAATTCCTACTCTGACCTCCTGAGTAAAATCTGCTGTATCCGAGGCCCTCTGTTCTGCCTGATTTATCCTCGTAGCCCTCTGCTGGACCCTCTCCAGATCCCTGGCCCTCTGAAACTGGGGAGCCCAAAACTGAATGCAGTATTCAAGATGGGGTCTCACCAGGACAGAGTAGATGGGGAGGAGAACCTCTCTTGATCTGCTGGATACACTCTTCTTAATACACCCCAGGATCCCATTGGCCTTCTTGGCCACAAGGGCACACTGCTGTCCCATGTTGTCCACTAGCTTGTGATGTCGCCCTCACAGCAGCAAAGAATCACAGGCAGATCTCCTCAGAGGCTGGAGAAAGGCTGGACAATACAGAACCAGGAAAGGCTGGAGAATAAAGAACCAGAAAGGAAAACACCCAGGAAATGTTCACAGAGGAAAGAAATGGAGCTTTTTAAAGCACCCTGCTGTTTCTTTTTCTCTGCCTGCAGCAGAGGAACACTTACAGTCCTGACACGTTTCAGCAGAAGTAATGAAACACTTTTGCACCACAGCATTACTCTAACATTTAATTGACCACATATTTCCCTCTCTTCTAGCCTTACGTGGTTCTCCCCATCTGAAACCCGATCCTTTCCAAATTAATCACTCCATTTACACTTGTTTGGATTTTTGTGTCACAGTTTCTACCACACCTCTCTCTCTCTCTCTCTCTCTCTTTTGCCTCCCTCATTGCCACCGTAAGCCCAGCAGTCATTTTGTACCTGCGGTCAGAACACTGAATTTTTTTTTCTGGCTTTATTTATTTAAGTCCAGCTGAGAATAGGTCAAGCCTGGGCTAATTACTGGTTATTTTCAAACAGGCTACGCTCTTTATGTTGGTAGTATCACATTGAAAGGGGATGCATTTATTTTGGTACACAATAACTTTGGTTCAAAAATGTACTGCTTCATACTAAATCCTTGCCCCATTTAAAGACAACACAAAGGTTGCAGCGGAGTGACACCGTGGTCTACAACACCATGGATTTTCTCTGACTGAGGTCCATCCTGCACTCTGCATCCCTGTTTCCCACAAGCAAAGGACCATGAGTGGGAACCCCTGAGTGTGGACAAACCTGGTACTTCCTTAGCAGCACAAGCTCAACACAAAGATTGCAGGAGAGTGACACCATGGTCTACAATACCATGGATTTTCTCTGACTGAGGTCCATCCTGCACTCTGCATCCCTGTTTCCCACAAGGAAAGGACCATGTAATAACATAACCCACTGAGTGTGAACAAACCCAGTACTTCCTTAGCAGCACAAGCTCAACCAGCAGAGCAGCTGGTGGCACAGATCCAAGCCCTTTCTTGCATACCTGTTGTGATGTTCCTGCAGCACTTGGTAGATGCTGATAAGGAAGGTTTGGTTTTTAAAGCTCCCCACCACGCAGTCCTTGTAGATGCGGAACTCAGCGGCTGTGACGGCCTCACCCTCGGGAATCTGAGACAAATTGAATTTGAACTCCTTGTAGTGCCGCTGCTGAGGTGTGAACTCCTTGTCATACTCAACTGTGGGTGGGGAAAAGGAAGGAAAGGGGGGAAAAAAAAAGGAACCATGACTAAAATTTAACAACAAAAAGTTTCCACACGCTGCCACCTGTTCCAGCAAAAAAACTCCAAGAATCTTTTTTTAATTTTTTTTTTTTTTTCTCCTAAGGTAGCCTTGGCAAGTGCCAGGAAAGCTCAACACAACTACAGCCTATAAAAAACACTGGTCTAAAAATACATGAATGTTCCTCTTCTCTAGCCAATGCTTTTGAGATTTCCTGTTTTATAAAAGAAAAGCCAGCTTGGACAGGTGAAAGAGAACCATGCCTTTTGCACCTGTGTCAAACTCTGAACCTGTGACCGCCCCCCCAGCATTTTCCTCCTGTGGATCAACAGTGTTCTTTATGCCTCACACACCTCATCCAACAGAGAGGACAATTAGCTCCATTTTGCTTTAGCACATTGAACTAAGTCTTAGCACCAGGTCAAACAATTCCTTAAATGCCCTAAAAACTGTTTGCTTTGTGCCTCCCAGGTTTGTGAGTTGACTATTGAGACTGCCTTGGGAGCAGAGTGGGATTAGCAGGACATTTATTTCAAGGGTTACAGTTAACCCCAGCTCCCTTTGCTTTTAGAATGGAATATAACCACTGAACGCATTGGGTTGGAAGGGACTTTCTAAAGGTCATCTGGTCTAAACCCCCTGTAGTAAGCAGAGACATCTCCAATTACATCAGGTTGCTCAGAGGCCTATCAAGCCTGACCCTGAATGTCTCCAGTGATGTGGCTTCATCACACCTCCCTGGACAACCTGTTCCAGTGCTCCACCACACTCACAGCAAAGAATTTCTTTCCAACATCCAAGCTGAATCCACTTTTTTTCTAGTTTAAAACCATTGCACTTTGTTCTGCCTACACTTCTCCAGCCTGGTATGGTGCTGGCAGTTGAGGCCAGGAGCACCTAGGGATGTGGCTGCACTTGAAGTGCATCATCCTCCACATCCATGTCAGTGGGAAGAGATGTCATGGAATGTTGTGACATTTTGCATTTCCACATCCATAGCAAGGGAGGTGTCATGGTGAGTTGGGCTGGCATCACACATTTCAATATTGGTGGTCAAGGAGATGTCCTGAGGAGGTGAAAAAGAAGAGGTCCTGGGAAGGGATTTGCAGATCCCATTTCCTGGGCAGGTCTCAGCCAGGTGCCATCAGTTGTGTTCACCAGGTCTTGCTGAACCCAGGCACCCCTTCTGGCAGGAGGACATGGGTGCTGGGGGTGCTGGTGGGGAAAGAGGAGAGAGTGGAGCCCCAGATGCTGGAGAGGAGGTGAGTTGTGAGCTGACAGGTGTGCTGGGGATGTCCTAGCAGCTGGGGGTGGCTGGGGTGCCAGTGGTGCTGGGGGTGCCCAGTGTGCAGGTAAGGGCTGGCTGCTGTGTTGACTGCTGCTGAGCATTTGGTGGGAGACTGCACTGGAGATCATAGAACCACAGGTTCTATACTACAGAACCCTGACCTTGTACATGCTCCAAGAAGAAGCCCAAGCTGCTTCATCTAGAGGCAAGTTCTGCAGAGGGCACCTCCCAAAACAGAATGCTCACATACTCTCAGAAACTTATAAACATCCAACCCAAAAGAACCCCAATTTGGCTGCTTGCAGCAAGATGATGTGCCCAGCTTGGCCTTGCTTTATTAAAAAGTAGCCTTTACATGCTGCTCCAAGACACGAGGATGTAATTAATGGTGAAGGAATGTCTAAATCCATGGGTTTAGAGAGACACACGTAAGAAGTGATGATTTTACAGACAAAGGGGACGTAACACTGGCACAGCTTGCCCAGGGAGGGAATGGAAACACTGCAGGTCAGGTTGTTCAGGACTCTAAGCAACCTGATCTAGCTGAAGATGTTCCTGCAAGCAGGAGCAGATATGATACTTGACTCCAAGTACCCTTTCCCAGTTTCCAACTTGCCTGATACATTTACAATAGTATTTTCCTGTTTTTTAGAACTTTCTTCCTCTATCTCTGTCCTTATCCGTATAACCCACACAATCACAGAAGCTGACTCAACTCATTACAGGGGAAACATCTAAAATTATTTCATTATCAAACCTGAAATGCACAAACAAGGAAACCTTTTTTTTTTTTTTCCCCCAGTCCTTCAGATTTTTCTAATTCAGCTTTTTCTGCAAGAAGAAAGGCATGTTCAGAAAGAAACACAGCAAAGCTGGCAGTGTCCTCCCCAGCTGTGTTCAGAAGCACCCCTACAACATCGCAGGATGGAAAAAAAAAAAAAAAAAAAAAAAGCCTGCATTAAGCTTGTATGAAGCAAGTATAAAAGTTTAATGAGTTGGAAAGTATTTCTGGCTATGCATCTTCCCATGATACAATGGAGGGTGGCTCGTTATTTTCCCTGTGAGAGTGGCGAGATATTTAAGTTCTCTGTACTCATTGTCACCCCATCAAGTTAACAACCAACTGTTTTCATTCAGCAAGACAGCTTAAAAATATAAATATAAACCTTCTTCTCTGGGGGCTTTTTACCCCCTGGAAACTGTTCCCTTTTAATAAGGAAGTAAAGTTTTAGAAGGGAAAAAAAAAGAAATTTGGAAAGGCAAGATCCGATCTGCCTGTTCTCAGGATAACTCAGTTTGTGTTGCTATCACATTACACTACATCAGATGACCTAGTCCAACTTGGTAAATTCTCTCTGTGCCATTATGTGTGTTCAAAATGCAGACAGCACAAGCCACAATACAAGACAACAACAGCAAGCAGAAATCACTTCTGAAGCTGCTTTCCAAGTATTAATTTTTTTTCCCCAGTGAATTTATTTAGATTGGTTTAGTCAGTGGCATGTGGAATCCAAAGGTAATTTCCATCTGGAGATGGACACATGCATGTCCCAACCCCATAAGGCCCCTGAAGGGAAAATCAGGCAACTCACAGCTGGGGCAGGTTAAAGCAAGCAGTCCAATTACCTCTCCCCTGTGCTGACCAGAATGTCAGGACCAAGGCAGGCATAAATAGGATTTGAGGGGTGAGGACATGAACTATAGAATCATACAATCATAGAATGGTTTAGGTTGGAAGAGACCATAAAGATCATCCAGTTCCAAGCCCCTGCCATAGGCAGGGACACCTCCCACTAGATCAGGTCGCTCAAGACCTCATACAGCCTGGCCTTGAACACATCCAGGGAGGGAGCAGCCACAATCTCCCTGGGCAACCTGTTCCAGTGCCTCACCACTCACTGTGGAAGTTGGTCTCTTTTCCAAAGGAACAAGCAATAGGACAAGAGGAAACAGCCTCATGTTGTGTCAAAGGAGATTTAGGTTAGATGTTAGAAAGAGATTCCTTCACAAAACTGTTGTCAACCCCTGGAACAGGCTGCCCAGGGCAGTGCTGGAGTCCCTGTCCCTGGATGGATTTAAAAGCCATGTAGATGTGGTGCTGAGGGACATGGTTTAGTAGTGCCCTGGCAGCACTAGATTAACAGTTGGACTTGTTAATCTTAAAAGTCTCTTCCAAGGAAAAACAGTTCTATGATGCTGTGATGATGGGTGCATGTCCTCTGAGCAAAAGGAACTGTCCGCTCCACCACCTCAGTCTCTGCCCCCATCGCAGATGGGGCTTTGGGGGCTCCTTTGCTTACAATGCCAAGGCCAAGGAGGGTGAGTTGTGGCTCCTAAAAGGACTCACCCTCTGATTATTCATCACAGCTCACTTCTGAGCAGAGCAGCTGAGCACACACAAACAGTTAACAGAGCAGCCTGTCAGAAGCTCTTCACATTCTCCTTAGCAAATAATTTTAAATGCTGTACAAACACAGCACTATTGTTGCTCAGTTAAAGAGACAAGAATGGCAAAATTAGGGTTACTGTGGTTTTGCATTTTGTGTATTCTAATTCTACCCCAGCGCTGCAATAGCCAATTTCAGTACACCATGTCCTTGGTTTAAAAATAACAAACTATTTACAATACTTGCACAGAAAAAGTATTCAATTAAGAAATTAACACAATGCATCTACTTTGGCAACTAAACCATCCCACTTCCATCTGACCAAGTGACATACACCTTGGACCAAAGGAAGTGAAGCCACAACAACAGTCAGGGAAACCATTTCTCCTCGTGTGTAGGAATTTTCAGCACCACTTCTTGAATCTAGATGTATACTCAGAACCTAGGGCTCCAAAACAGAAATTATGAACACATTCTCTATATAAATAAATAGAATTGTTAGGACAACCTGGGCTCCTTGGAGGGGGCAGAGAAGAAGTGGGGTCAGAAATGAGCGAGAGATGTTTATTTGGGATGGGACACTCTGCAGCCATCCTGTCCCCAGAAAGGCTGAAACTTCTGAAGACTCTTTTGCATCTCAAGACCTTCAGTGATGACTTGGTTTTGCAACCATACTCCAACAAAAAGGACCAGGATTTACAGCCTACTTAGGCAAAGAGAGTTTTGCACAAGTGCTGATGAATTCCATTTGAGTACACATAAGAGCCATTCCTACTCATTTCTTCTCAGCCTTCATATATGACCCCTTCCTAATAAAATGAGAAAGCCTCTGAAAACTGGAGTTGGCAACTGGAGGTTAACCACCATAGCTACGTATCATAGAATGCATTGGGTTAGAAAGGACCTTTAAAGGTCACCTAGTCCAACCCCCCTGCAGTGAGCAGGGACATCTTTAAGTTAGATCAGCTCATAACGAACACAGAGGCAGTTTCTCCCTTTACATCACCAATTTTTGCAACACGTCAACAGCATTTATCCCATCTGGAGCAATGAAGCAGTGGATTAGATTGAAAATACTTTAAGCATTACCACAGCTCCAACAGTCCCCTCTAATAAAAGGGCCATGTGCATGTACGACTGATCTGCTGCATCAGCATTACAGCAGCATCTCCAGAATTTCTTCAGTAATAGCTGTGAATACCTTAAACAGGACAAAAATACCCAAACCCTCAACCTTGGTCACAGTTGCTTTCTTTCTCGCTTTCTTCCCTGCTTTCTCTCTCTCTTTCATTTCTTTCTTTTCTCTATCTTTTGATTCTTTCTTTCTTTAATCTCTCTTTTGTTTCTCTAATTTGTTTCTTTTCTCTCTTACTTCCTCTCCTTCTACCTTTCTCTCTTTTTTTTTTTTTCCTTTCTATTACCTTTTCTATGTGTCAAAACACCAAGTCCCACAACCAGTCCCACCTCATGGAGAGATGATCACCACTGTAGAGGAAGTATTACTACTAAAGACTAAAGCTGACCTTTATTACTGAAATAGGCAGCATTTCCTAAACACTGTGTAAAAAAAAAAAAAAAAAAAAAAGAGCAAACAGTACAATCCAAAGACTACACAGTACCAGTTTAACATCTTAAAATGAGAGAGTGGAAAAATAAAAGGCTTCACAGCTACTTTCTGCTATCTAACAAGAAAACACAAACTCTACTGAATGGGTCCACAAGCCAGCAGCAAAGCCAGGTGGCTCCTCAAAATAGTGAGGATGTGTCACTGCTGTTTTGCTTTCACTCCAGATTTAGACCAGATCTAGGGAAAACAATTTTTTACACTGATGGTGGTTAAATATTGTCCAGAGGGGTGGTAGATGCCCCATCCCTGAAAATATTCCAGGTTGTTAGGGCTCTGTTCAACCTGCTCTAGTTGATGATGTCTCTGCTTACTGCACAGGGGATGGGTTAGATGACCTTTAAAGGTCTCTTCCAACCCAAAGCCTTCTACAATTCTATAATATAGTACATGCCACAGTTAGTTGGATACCAGGCTAGAGATGTGCAGCGACCTCCTAAATCCAGCGCTACTTAGAGACAGCAGTGCAAGCCTCTCTCTACAGTAAGGACTCAAAAGAAAGCAAAACCTTCCCATTCTCCAAACTAAGTTTTATTCACAAGTAGTCTGCAAGGAAATTCTTTCAAACAGAAGAAACAGGCAAGACATTAAAAAAAGCCTGAAAGCCAATCTTCCCTTGCCCAACATGCTCAAGGGAGATCCCCTCTATGCACCTAGCTCTCAGCCCAGTGACTTCAAACACCTTCCACCACCACAGCAACTCCACAAAGGCATTCAAGATCCCTAAGACTGTTTCTTTCCATCAACCTGACTGCAGTGACAGATCTGTCCTCTACATCAAGCACATTGTCTGTTGCTCCTGATGCCACTCTTTATAAGCCAGGTCTCCCTAGACCCCTCCTTCTTCACACACACACCCCCCCACACACACCCCTCCCTTCTGAGAAGAGAATGAGCAAAAAGAAGTGATTTTAAGAAAGGAGTGGGCGATCCCTCTGCTTCCCAGACACTTCCCTCCCTTGAAGGGAGTATCCCAAATTAACAGTTTGTTCTCATAGAGAAGAGCATGCAAAAGCTCCCTTGGTATCAGTTAAGAACTCTTCTGCTTGGACTCCTGGTGTTAAAAAGCAGATTTTAAACAGGAAAAAAAAATGTCAAGATACTTATGGTTGAATCTGACACTGATTTTTTTCTTGGTCCCTTTGGGTCCAGCTGAGGTGGTCTAGTGACAATGGCTACCATAAATATAGTGCAGCTGGAAGTTAATGCCTAGACGACTTAGAAATGAGATGTTCCAAGGCTATGAACTTCAAGAGGATCTCTTCTTTAGGACAGCTGAAATCCCACATCTGGGCCACCACAATCTGAAGCAGAGCGATGCCAGTGTTCATCTAGCAAAGACCTGGCTTTCTGCTCAATAGCTCTGAGTCCCAGAAAATAATGAGCCCATCATTAAGCTAATCCAAATGGAATTATGGAGATTAAATTTAGACAATGGCAAATAGCTCTCTAAACATAATGCTTCAAAGGAGAAGAGCCTCTTACTCTTGGACAAAAAAGACAACTGAGCTCTCCTTTGTTTCTTTGTGCTGGGAATCAGCCTGGAATCGGCTTGTAAAATCAGATTAAAACAGTTGCACAACAGCTTACTTTCAGGATTACTGAACCAAAGGCAGACTAAAAATCAAAATAATGCACTACCAGAAAGTTCTAAGAGGTACTTCTACAGTATCCACAAAGATGCCTACTGTAAGGCCAGTAAAGCTTTTCCACTCTGCAGCGGGAGGCAAGGTGACAGTGTGGAGCAGTCCTGCTCCAGTACATGATGAAAAGACCTAAAGTGAAGGTGAGGAGGAGGAGAAGAGCCCTTGGCAGAGAGCTCTGGGGAGCCAAGGAGGCTAACTGCAGGCCACCAGCATCTCCAGCAACATCACCCACTTTGGGGCTTCTTGGGCTGTACCTCTGGCAATAACCTAGTTGAAGATGTCCCTGCTGAGAGAGGGGGGGCTGCACTAGACAACCCTTAAAAGTCCTTTCCAACCCAAACCATTCAATGATTGTGTGGTTCTGTGACACCAGTAACACAGGTCTGCCAAGGCAGACATCTCCTTTGCCCCCTCCCAAGACAAATGTGAACAAGACTGGCATTTTCCTTCCATATGCTGGCACATACAGCAAGTCTCTGCACTGTGAGCAGTGTTTGCTCTTAGGAAAACAAAATGTCTTTCTGCATAAAAGGTGCCAAATGGCTTTATCAAAGGCACTACTGTGTCCATTTTTGTGGCAGTATCAATGCAGTTCCCATTGAGAAGCTGATAAAGACCCTGACTGCGAAAACACCCTTCTGGAAGAAGGGATCTGGAGCTATTTCTGCATTCTCCAATAATTTATGATTAAAATAATATTATGCTTTCCAGAACCCATTTCTATTTCAGGGCCAGGTTTCACACGCACAGACGAGGCTGTGCAGGCAAGGAGAGGATGCTGTCAGAAACATGTCTGTGAAATATGATTTGAAGCACTTTGCAGCTATACATCTGGAGGGATAAAGATGCTCCTACCACTCCCATTTGCTCCTTGGCTTTAACTTTGCTCCTCTTTCCATGCTCACACTGTCCGGAGCTCTTTGAACACATGTGGAAATCTTCTGCTCAGCATTTCACAGAAACAAGGAATCACAGAATGCCAGGTTGGAATGGACCTCAAGGTTCATCTGGTCCAACCTTTCCAGGTAATAATATAGTTTAAATGAGACGACCTAGCATCCTGTCGAGATGAATCTTCAAACTGCCCAGTGTAGGGGAATCCACTGCTTCTCTTGGGAGATTATTCCAATGCCTAACACTCTCTGTCAGTGTTCCTGAAAAACTCCATGCCCTTGCTAGCTCCTTTATACTCCATGGAATCTTCCCACAGGATCCCTTCCAACTGAGCCCTGAGCACAATGAAGTTTGCTCTTCTAAAATCTAAATCCTCTGCTTTGCAACTAACCTTTAGCATGCTCAGCAGTATCCCAAATTCCACAATATCTGTGATTGCTGCAGCCAAGGCTGTCACTAACAGAGATATTACAAAGCAGGTTTGCTAGGTTAGTAAGCAGCAAGTCCAGCAGTGCCTCATTCCTGGTTGGAACATCTAAGATTGTATGAGGGAGTCCCCTCTGCATTCCAGGAACTTGCTGGAGGACAGGTGAGCTGACATGTTGTTCTTCCAGCAAACATCTGGGTAGCTAAAGTCTCCCATAAGAACCAGGTTTTGTTGACCTGAAGCTTGCTTAAGTGACTCAAGAATTGCCTCACTGGTTGTGTCATCTTGGTTTGGGGATTGGTAATAGATGCTCACTGTGAGGTCTTTCTTGAAGATGACATCTCTGAGTTTGACCCACAGGCATTCAGTAGGACTTCCATAGTTACCACAGTTGACTTCAATACTTTCAAGGTTCTCTTTTGTCTCTACAAAACAGCCTACAGACATCTATTGCGATCCTCCAGTTGTGTAAGCTGCCCCACCAAGCTTGGGTTATACCTGTGACATTGTCACTTCCTGACTAGGGACACAGCTCCAGTTCTTCTTGCTTGTTTCCCAGACATCACGCACTAGTATACATACACTTCAGGTGGTTGGGGGTTTCATTCTCACTTAGGGACACAGCTCAGGCACATTTTACACTACTCTGGTCAGCCTGGTTGATTCCATGATTTGCTGTAGTTCTGAGGGTGGCTTGAACATTGCCATTTTGGATCCCAGCCCCAAGTCCTTTAGTTTAAAGCCTGACTCATGTGGGAGCCCACACTGGAATCGGGCTGGTGGTTGGCTGGGTTTTTCATGCCCAGTGTAAATGGCAAATGGACACTTTGTCTAGAAGAGCATAAACAGAGCAAGGGGAAAAGGCATGAGGCTCCTGCCTTGAAAGAGTTCACATCTTGAAAGAACTCCCACCTTGAAAGAGTTCCTGCCTGGAAAGAGCCCACAATATCCTTTGAAGATTTTCCTGATCAAATTGAACCTATAAATAAACCTAAAATAGTTCTGTGTGTAGTTTGGGGGGCAGGACTTTCAGGGAAATGAAATAATTCTATTTTTATAATTCCAGGGAAATAAAATAATTCTATTTTTTATAATTCCTGACTCGGCCACACTAATTATCTGCCTCAGTGACAAGCCTAATTACTGTTTCCTTCACCTGTGCACACCTTCTGCAGGTACTTACCCTTTCCCCCAGGGAAAGGGGTTTGGGCAGTCACTGCAGCTGTTGCCTGTACTCAAGTGTTCTCTGTTACCAGTTCTGTCTGGGTGCTTCAGATATTACCAGGGCTTTAGCTGAGGAAGCAGTGGGTTTAGTCCTCAGGTGAGTATCCACCGTTTTGGTAGAGCCAAACTAGCTGCCTGTCAAAGTTCCTGCACTCTCCTCATGCTCCGTGCCTGCCTGAACTGCTGTGCAAACTGCCACGAAGGACAATCAGCAGTGGGGCTCACCTGTCCAGCAGGCAGAGCTACTGCTCCTCCTCCCCACACGCTCTCCCACGTGCCATGCTGGCTGCACCGCTGAGTGCAGCTGGCATGGGCTGCTCCTGAGCATTTCCTGCTGGCACAGCTGCCAGCACACAGCTCCCTGGAAGCCAACAGCTGCCCTGGGAGCATCCTCTGGCTCCGGAAATGCTTTTGGGTTCTTTTTTTTTTAATTGGTGTAGCAGTGGCCTGGCTTATCTTCCTTCATGTCTCGAAATTATCTGCCCTTCTGCAGGTACTTAAGGCAGCCCAGAACAATTCACTTGCACATTTGAGCTAAATTTCAACATAGAATCATAGAATGGTTTAGGTTGGAAGTGACCTCAAAGATCATCCAGTTCCAATCCCCTGCCATAGGCAGGGACACCTCCCACGAGAACAAGTTTCTCACAGCCTCATCCAACCTGGCCTTGAACACCTCCAGGGAGGGAGCAGCAACCTGCCCTCCCTGGGCAACCTGTTCCAGTATCTCACCACCCTCACTGTAAAGAACTTCCTCCTAACATCCTGTTTAAATCTCTCCTCTTCCAGTTTAAACCCATTCCCCCTCGTCCTGTCATTACAAGACCTTGTGAACAGTCCCTCCCCAGCCTTCCTGCAGGCCTCTTTCAGATACTGGAAGGCTGCTATAAGGTCTCCTGGAAGCCTTCTCTTCTCCATGCTGCAGAGCCCCAACTCTTGTAGCCTCTTCTCATAGCAGAACTGCTCCAGCCCTCTGAGCATCTTCACAGCCCTCCTCTAGACCTGCTCCAACAGTTCCATGTCCTGGGGTCTCCAGAACTGCACACAGTACTGCAGGTGGGGTCTGACGAGAGCAGAGTACATCAAAGTTGTACAAACTGGGAAAGTTTTCTTCAAGTTGTGGGCATTTCCCTCTCTGTGTTTTTCAGTGGGGAGGTATTATGTTTGTCAGCAAGACTGTGAACCCAGAGCCTTCCAGTGTAGGCCCAGGAATATGTGGATCTCAGTTTAGACAAAGACAAGCTCTGGGCACACTCATTCTCTGTGGGACCCACAGGAGGGATGTCACTGGAGTCAACCAGAGGATGCTCTCAGCAAGCCTCTGTTGTAAAAACTAAGCTCTCCTGCCCTACCAAACCCTTGAAATCCCATTTTTCCATCTGCTCACTTACCATGCCAGCAGCAGGGTGAAATTTGCAAGGTGACTTTTTTACTTCTGAAATTTTATCTGCTGTTGACCAACTTAACAGTGTGGAGAGCCAAGCAGCGGTCAGGCACATAAAAATTTGCAACCACTACAGGTGGTTGGAGCCAGGGTTACAAAATGGTCATTCAGAGTTTTAGCTAACCTGCAGCCTTTCAGCTTCTCTGAAGATTACTTTTAAAAAGAAGAAGAAGAAAAAAAAAGGTTATTATCACCCAGCTTTAACAATCTAAGTAGCGGTGAAGAATTTCACCCTTAGGAAAGAAAATAACTGAAATAAGAAAAAACTCTGCTTGACAAGAAGCCTCATTTTGCCAAACAGCTTTTTCTCTAAACTTTCCTTTTCTGTGGTTTTTTTTTTTTTTTTTTTTTTTTTTATATTCCCATATCCCTCAGTGACCAGAAGCATACTTGGAATGCCTCTGTCCATCTGATAAAGCCATCAGTGGCTGCGGCCCCACAGCTCCTTTTCCCAGCCATGAAGCATGGTGCCCAGCCTGCTTCAAGCCAGGGAGATACAATGCTTGGGGAAAAATGGGAGAGTCCTGCCCAGGGTGGGAAATCCTAGGGAAAAATAAGGCTTGAGGGAAAACACCATTAAAACAACTCTTAAAGGAGGATTTGTGGAATAAGTTTTAGTTCCACATAGTTGGCTTGACTTTAATACAGTAGCTTAGTTGGGTCATTCACCTGAAAATCATCCAGGAAAAGGGACAGTCTTTGCCAAGATCTGCTTTTCCTTTTTTTTTTTTTTTCCTTTCTATTTTTTTTCTCCCTTTCTCACTTTCACAAAATACACTAAGTAATCTGTGGGCTTTAAGCCTTTAAAAATCAAAGTTGCCTACAAATGGTCTTAAAGTAACAACACAGAAATGGACTCCACAAGTTCTGGGGTTAACAACTAGGAAACAAATAAACCTGGCTGGTTTGATAACCAACCCAGAACATCAGCATCACTGGCTTTCACTTTATCTTGACCCTTCTCCTTTCATAACGAAGCTTCTACAGACAGAATCTAAAATGAAAAAATAAAAAAATTGAATGTCAGCATCGCCAGCTTGCACTTTATCCTGACCCTTCTTTAATAAGCAGGTTTCTAGAAACAGAATCTAAAAGGAGCAAAAGGCATTAAAATCCTCCACGGAACGCCTTGCCCATAAATTTATTTGGAAACGTTTGGCTTCTGCATCTTCCCTCTCTGCGAGGCCTGTCAAGGTCTTCCCAGCATTCTTCTGCCCCACCCAGCCCAGCCTTGTCATCACTGATTTAATTTTTCTGCTCCTTCCCTCTTACTAATGCACTCCTCTCTCGCCTTGACTGGTCACATCCGATTCATGGAGGAAAAACATCACGGTTCTTCCAGCATTTAGCAAACATATTCATAAAGTGATTGATCTAAATAAGTACCCACAATTGGTTTCAAACTTTGGTCTTAAAATGTGTATTTTATCTCTGGTGATTGAAGTGTTTTTCATGTTATCATCAGCTGAATGGCCCACACACAGATTTTAGTTTATGGTCCAGTGATGAGCAGATAGGGTTACCCAAAAAAAAATTTGCTTTTATGTTTTGCCTTTATTTTTTTCTTTAAGTCTTTTAATTTGTTTTGTTGGTTTGGTTGGTCGGTTGTGGGGTTTTTTTTGTTTAGTTACTGCAGGATAGTAATGCTATAGATCTGACAGCATTAGCAAGACTCCAGGACAGTGAAGCAGTGTGCTCTTGTTACCATGAGGGTCAATGGTATCTTGGGGTGCAGTAAGATTGTGGCCGGCTGATTGAGGGAGGTTCTCCTCCCCCTCTACTCTCCCCTATGGAGACCACACCTAGAATATCATGCCCAGTTCTGTGCTCCCCAGTTCAAAAGAAACAGGGAACTACTGGAGAGAGTCCAGTAGAGGCTACAAAGATGGTGAGAGGACTGGATCATCCCTCTGAGGATGAAAGGCTGACAGATCTGGGGCTGTTTAGCCTGTAGAAGCAGACTGTGAGAGGCTCTCTTTACATACAGCTGGCAGGGTGATCCAAGGAGTGAAATCCTTTTTAATATACATCTACTGAATCATTTTTTCCCCATGTACATCCTAAGAAGTAGGGTTGGGACTCACATGAGTGAAGATTTCTACTGCCATTCCTGGGTAGAGAGAGCAAGGCCAAAGCTTTCTATACTGTTTGCACACAGCCAACAGGCAGTTGGTTATGGCATGTCCCAGTAAAGAACTTCCTTCAGCCAGAGCAGAACACAAACTGGTGTGATGTTCTTAGCTTCAGCTACTATCACAAGTAGAGACTATCTCAAACTCAGAAACAGCAGTGACAAAGCACTCCAAGATGAGTAATAACTTGCTTGATATTAAGGGAATGGGATAAAAATTATTCTACAAACTATGTAGAGTGTCTCAGAGAATTACCAACCAGAAAACACATCAGGACCTCAGAGGAAAAATATACGATGTTTAAAGTGTTGTCTGTATGAAACTGGAACTGGGGGAGGGAGTAGGGGAAAGAAGAGGATAGAAAGGAAACTCCTTGTATTTACCTAACCTACATGGATGTGAATGCTCACATGGGTGTTGTAACAAGACTGGGGACTTCGAAAGCTCCAATCAGCAGATGCATGAACAAATATTTATTCTGATCCATTCCCAATCTCTGAGGTTTGTAAATCCTCAAGAAGAAAAATAATTTCCAGAACAAATGAGTCTAGACCATGGATTCTGGCTGCTTTATGCAAGCTAGAAACTTAGAGGAAAGAGGCCAACTTCAAGGAAGGGGTTTTTAGTAGACTTCTTGCTTTGTTTTCTGAAGACTTGTGATTACCTTAAGTACATGCACTTGTTTGGGGAGCCCAGGAGAATTTACTTTGGGGCATTATTTAAATTATATACAATTCCAAGTGCTTGATATCTGCAGCATCAACAGGTGGTGAGATAAGGTGGGGGAAGGGGGAAAAGGTGGTAGGGGGCATTGGTTACCCTCTCTTGGGGATTTTGGTCTCCGGGAGGGGTGTGGTGTCTGTATTACCTTTTCACTGTATATATCTGTAAATATCTGTAATATCCTGTAAATATTTGCTTGTATATTGCGCATTGCTGTAAATATAAAGCTTCATTTATTAACTTCCAGTGTTTTTCTGCGTTTTAGCCGGGGTGTATAAAGGTGGGGGGGCAGGTAACTGCAAACCCACTACAATATCTCAGCGAGGTGTGGATGTATATAACTTCACAGATTCTTTCTGACCCATGCTTTTGATTCAAAGACATTCAAGAAGCCCTCAATCCAAATAATAATGCCTTTGTATTTCAAGATCCTGAAGAGTTTCTAGAAGTGGGTTTTTTTTCTCCCCCTGTTACCCAAGCACATGGAAAGAAACACTTATTATCTTTCCATCAGAGGAAAATCTGAGCTGGAAAATATTTCAGATAGAAGGTTTACATTATTTGGGATAGCATCCATTTGAAGTGTTAGAAGATCTTTCCATCCAGCACTAGAACGCCTTCTCTACAGGATGAAGACAAAGTTTCTGCCTTTACCATATGGAAAAGAAAAACCCAAAAGCTTGAGCTACTCAGCTTTACAATGAGCTGCAAAGAGTCTGAGCGAAACAGAGCTCTCAGCTCCTACTGTGGACACTGAGATAAGACTAGGGACAGAAAAAAATGCTGGTAAATGCAATGTATTATTTCTTAAATATTTCCATTAGTAATGCTTTTCTCATAATTGTGCTCTTTTGGATTTTGATTTTTTTTTCCAATTAGGGAAAACAGAAAAGCCACAATTCAGTATTTATAGCAGGAAGAAATATGTATGTTCAAAGACAGAATTTTATTATAAATCCTCCAAAAGCCAGTGCCCAACAACAGTTGATACAAATCTTCTTGAGTGCTTATTTTAATGTCATATTTCTGTCTTAATTTTATTAATAGGTTTTTTTTTTCCCTCTGTAATTGTCCTTCAGCTGTTTTTCCAGAGTGGTTTATGGTAGCAAGAGCAGCACCAATGTGGCCATAGCAGCTGGGGCAGCAACTCTGCATCCAATGCATCACTTCCCAAAGCACCTACCCAAGCTGCATCTCACCTACAAAGGCACTGGGCATGGGCAGCAGTCTGATAACAGACAGCCTGACCAATCCGAGATGAAGTTATGACCACCTGTGACTTTCCATGGTCACATACTTGATTTGCCTCATTACAGCACAAACAAATCCTGTTTGGGTACTGTGGGATTGTTGGAGAGGGTGCAGAGGAGGCCACAAAAAATAATCAGGGGGCTGGAACTCCTCTGCTGTAAGGACACACTGAGAGCATTGGAGTTGTTCAGCCTGGAGAAGAAAAGGCTCTGGGGAGTCTTTCAGTACTGAAAAGCACTGATGAGAAAGACAGGGACAGACATTTTAGCAGAGTCTGTTGTGACAGGGCAAGAGGTGATGGTTTTAAACTAAGAGAGGAAGATTTAGACTAGATTGAAGGAAGAAATTTTGCACTGAGGGTGCTGAAACATTGGCCCAGGTTGCCCAGGTCAGGTTGGACGTGGCTCTGAGCAACCTGCTGTAGTTGAAGATGTCTGCAGGGGGGTTGGACTAGACGGCCTTTAAGGGTCCCCTTCAAGCCAAACAAGTCCACAATTCTACAGCAAATCAGAGAGAGAGAACCACCTTTGAGATCCCCACTTGAGCTGCTTTCTGTGCTCCTTAGGAAGGACTCTAGCATTCAGTGATGCCTCACTCTCTTAACACTCACCTTGGAGATATTTGTAAGCCTTGACAAGCTTTCCAAACTTGTCCAGCCCCCGCAGAGGCTGCTGCTTTACCAGGGAGAATCCAAAAGTAGACATAAGCCACTTCAGACAATTCACAAAGAGCTCAGCTAAGCTGAAACAGTTATCAGAAACACAGAAGGTCTTAGCACTGCTTGAGCAAGAAGGTTCAACCAAATCCATACCTGATACACTTAAGCACTGCCATCAGAACAGCCCCTCAACTAAGAGCACTGCAGGACAAGCTGCTTAACTGATCTAAGAGTCACACTTCTCACAAACCTGACGGAGGTAGGTTAAGGGTGTCGTGAAAACCTCTTTCGACTCTTAAGTCGTTATTAAGAGGCTCTTAGAAACCCTTTTCCATGAAGCAACCTCTCCCCAGGTAATTTGAGCATCACAGCTATTTGCTTCTGACATAAACCCAAACACAAGTCTATTTGCTTTCAGTTTGTTAAAAAAAACCAAACCCTTGGAAAGAGCTTGAGAAAGCAGAACCCAAACTACTTTGCAGCTTTCCTCACAATGCTCTTCTCTCTACAAGTTGAAATATTTTGCTGGCACACATAACAATCTGTATTTTTAATACCAGTAGCATGTTGAACAAGCCAGGCAATTTAACACTGGAAAATATTCTGCTTGATTTTTCCCCATTTCACAATAGAACTGGCTGAACTTCATTTGGCTGTTCACCTCCACCAACTCCAGACTGACATCTGCTTTTTGGTATCTGTAGATAGCAGAAGGTTTCCATGCATTTTGAGTTCATTTTGCAGTCCTATAAATAGAAGAAAACTGCAACATTTGGCACGTGCAAGAAATGGCATTCATGGCACAAGGAAAGACTAGGAAATCATGATCAAATACTGCATCATCTACTCTGCTCATCATCTACTTAACCTCTTAAAAATCTATTTGCAAGTGTAGCCTGCACTTGCTAAGGTTTTTGTCTGCGTTACAAATACAATGGTCTAAAAATGCACTTTCAGACCATTTCCTATTTTTTCTAGAGAGGTAACTGTGTTTTACAACCAGAAGAGAATTCAGAAGATGGCACCATCACATAACAACGTAGGTGCATTAATAAAGGAGTAGAGTCCTCCTTCTCATTCTGTCACCACGTGTAGTTGCACAACCACAGATCAATTATAGCCCTCACAGTTCTTTCAGCTGCCTACCTGACTGCATCTTTGCAACAATTCAAAGAGACTACAACTCCCTGAAAAGGTGACTGGAGCAAGGCAGGGGTTGGTCCTACTTCTCCCAGGTAACAAGCGACAGGACAAGAGGAAATGGCCTCAAGTTGCACCA
The DNA here is from genome assembly GCA_013396835.1 of Psilopogon haemacephalus. NCBI lineage: Eukaryota > Metazoa > Chordata > Aves > Piciformes > Megalaimidae > Psilopogon > Psilopogon haemacephalus. The sequence goes on from VWZI01012626.1 coordinate 736,695, forward strand.
GGGGAGGTTTAGGTTAGACATTAAGAAAAATTTCTTTACTGAAAGGGTTGTCAAGCCCTGGAACAGGCTGTTCAGGGCAGTGGTGAAGTTCTCAACCCCTGAAGAGCTGAAAGGCCATGCAGATGTGGTGTTAAGGGACATGGTTTAGTGGTGAACTGGCAGTGCTAGGTTAACAGTTGCACTTCATGATCTTAAAAGCCTCCTCCAAACAAAAGGATTATGTGATCCTTGCTTCTTGTTGAATTCATCAGATCATTTGTATGTTGTGCTGTAAGAGTCCACTGGTGAGACACTGAGAGGAGATAATATGTGCTTCTCTCTCTAGCACCCTGAACAGTCAGAATCACAGCCTGGTGCAGGTTGGAAGGGACCTCTTGGAGATAATTGAGTTCAATCTCTCTGCTAAAGCAGGGAAATAAGTGACCAGTTCCCTAGCCAGCCTCAGTGCATTCACCTGCAGCTCCAGGAGACTGGTTGCAAGGCTCTGGCTTTTCTTCAATGAAAAGAGTTTTGGAAACACAAACTCCTGCATGTTAGATTTAGCTTTGAACAGTGGGACAAGGATAATTTTTTTTTTTTTTAAGCATTCTATATAAGGCCAGTTGAAAAGCACATCAAACAGAATCAATAGAGAAGTGAATTGCTTCTGGGTGTAAAAATGGGACTTTTTGGTTTTTTTATACGTTGGCAATGCTGCCAAGAGGATTGACAGCAGAGTCTGTTCCCAGAAGTTTGACTGACCACACTAGTATTCATACAGATGCTCAGGCTCTGCCAACTTTGTGCAGTCCTGGGGCGCACTCTGAGTGTCAGGACATGGGCTGGGAGCACTGGTCCAGTTCCCAGGAGGAGCAGAGCTCAACCTCTGAATGAAAGTTTGAAGGGAGTTGGACACACATTTCTAGATATGACACGCTGGACAGGGTTAAGCCACTCGCCTTGCCAGTCATTTCCACTTTGAAATAAAGCCTTTTAAGACTGAGACCATTCAGTACAGTATTTTCAAGACTTTATGCTACTGTACTCAAAGACCTGGGGGTTGAGTGAGAACAGAAGAGACAACCCCCCTTCCACAAAGGCAGCTGAATCTGAGGCTTAGCTCTACTAATAATTTAAATCCCCAGGAAAGTTTGCAAATACCCAGCATACATTCTCCATTCTTTGTCTATTGAGCCTTTTCCCACTATGCCCAACCCATTTCAGTGCAAACGAAGCCTCAAGTTCAGACAGAAACCCAGCTCACCAGCTGCAAAAGCTTAGAAGAGATATTCACGATAAATTGCCCCTCAGGAAGAAAAATAAAAACAAAAAAATCTCTTGCCACTGGCTTCCTTATGGATTCTGCAAATCCCTAATGGGTGGTGAGTGGAATGTGGTCAGTGGTCAGCAGTGCCTCCTGCAAACACACGCTTCCTGTGCAGTCCTCCGAGGAGAACAGAGCCTGTCTGCATTTGATTTCTGAAACACATTTTCATCCTTCCCAGCCCGTGCCCAACCACAAAGAAAAATAACATCCATGCTCTGCATTCTTTCACCAGTTCGAGACCTGCTCCTCCACTTCTCCTCAGGACAGCTCATCAGCTACCACAGCCTAGCAAGATAAGCCAGGATGCAGATGTCAGGTCCGCCAGTTTTATTTTAGGGCCCAGCAAGCAAATTAGTGCTTGTGGGAAGGCCAATCTATTTCTGTCTGAAAAAAAAAAAAATAGTGAAACCACTTCTGACAGCCCCAGTTAAACTGCAAAGAGGAGAATGGTAGGGATGGGGTGGAGGCAAAGCCCTCACAAATGTACGGATCAAAGACGGCAGCGTATACCCTGTCGTTGTTTGAAAGCAGTGAAATTCTTGCCAGATTCAGTGTGGGTTTTGGAAGAAATGACTCTATGCTTTCTTTATGGTCTCAAGATTTCAGAAGTTTGAGGAAGCGTCAGAAATAATGAGAAGCAGGTAGCACTGGCTTGCTGTGGTTTGGCCAAATAGCCAATTCTCCCTGTCTCTCAAGCTAAATTAAAATAGCTCTAGTGCTGGTGGTGAGGTGAACTCATCAACATCTTTTTGCAGCTTGATTCCCAAGAACAAATGTTCAATTAAAAATAAATTTTTTTAAAAAATTAAAAACCAGAATTTCAACTAAGGTTTTTCATTGCATTTAGTTGAGAGTAAGACTGTGGAACACTGGCTTCAGTTTTGAGACACTGAAAAGGTCTCCAAAATAAAGACTCCTGAGATTCTTAACCCCCTTTCAGAAACAGTACTCCATTAGAATCATTGAATAGAATCAGGGAGTCACTTTGGCTGGTAAAGACCTCCAAGATCATAAAGTCCACCTGTCAACCCCACAGCACCAAGATGACTAAATCACATCCCAAATACCATGTCTATACATCTCTGGAGCACCTCCAAGGATGGTGACTCCACCACCTCGCTAGGCAGCCTGTTTCAATGCCTAATCACTCTTTCAGTAAATAATTTTTTTCCTAATGTCCTTTCTAAACCTCCCCTGATGCCACTTAAGGCCACTTCCTCTCACCCTATCACTTGCTACATGGGAGAAGAGACAGATGCCCAGCTCATACAAACCTCCTTTCAGATAGTTGTACAGAGTCTTCCTGATCAGAATAATTCCTTTGGCACTTAATATAGGAACAAAAAAAGCCATGAGAGTACCTCAACAGATGATACATCTAGAAGTAGGTTAACCTTAACTTTTAAGGCATTTAATTAATTGTGCTTTTACTAAACCACATAAAGAGTGAGCCACAAATCAACACACACTAATCTAACTCATCCTCCCACTGTTTTATTGCAAGGATTTAAGTTGCCAAATCAAGATATTCATCTCATGAAGACAGTGACCAAAGCAACTGAACAGGATACTTTGTCCCAATCTTAGCTCTGTGACTGTGGCAACTGATAACCAGAAAAAACACAACCTAAGGCTGGAGCTCACAATAAAACAGAAGTTCCACATCCAAGTATGGTGTAATGCAAGTTGGGGCTCACTGTGCAACTGCACCCAAAGATTATGGAATGGATTGACAGCTTTTGGGGTCTTCCGATGTAGAGAGTCCCCCACAGATGACTGATGCATGCTTGGTATAGACACAAAGGAGTGCGCAGCTGAGGGCGGCATGGTGCTAGTGAGAATGGAGAGGGTATAAAAAACACAAAGGTTAACTGAAGTTTGGAGCTCCCCTGCCAGCCAAGAGCTTCAGGACCTACAAGACATTGCTGGATCCATAGTGGTGACCATCTCTTTGCTTCTGCTCTTTCTTGCTTTTCCTCCTTTTCTAACTTTTTAAGTGAAAGAAAAACCAAGTGCTCTTCTCAACCAACATTGGGGGATTCTATAAAAGGACCCTCTCTTCTGCAGAAGCAGATCAAGACTTTCAGACACCCACAGAACTCAACGAGGACATTATCTAAGCGATGATAAAGTAAATATGCCAATAGTCTAGATTAAGAAAAGGTCTGAATGAACAATGTTATCACCATCAAAAATATCTTCCATGCAGATTTCATACTGCAGCAGCCATTGCATTCCCTCAAAATTCTGGCTGCAGCAAATCGTCCTCATGCCACTCCAAAATAGGCAGCACATGAAGCAGTATCTTAGTCTTTTCTAAGGTGTGATAAATCACCACAAAACCAACTGCTGACAAGGTAGAGGAATACAGTATTTTATTCTCCTGCTCTGGAGACTTTCAGAACCTGCCTGGGCAACCTGTTCTGGGTGGCCCTGCTTTAGCAGAAGGAGTTGGTCTAGATGAACTCCAGAGGTACCTTCCAAATCCCACCTCACTGTGATTCTCTGATTCTTAGTTATTCCTTTCAGACATCCTCCAGCACTATCACAACAACAAAAGTCTCCAGAGATACTACGTGGTGTGTCAGAAAACCTCACCAAGTGCTCAAGACCTGTGGACACTCTGTCTGCTAATTTTTGCCACAAGAATACAAGGTAGAAATCTCTGCCCCTCTGGAAAGCGGTTTTGTGTGGGCTTGGTTTTGTTTGGGCTGGGTTTTATTGTATGTTGTTGGAGTGGGGGCTTTGTTGTTGTTTTTTTGGTTGTTTAAGTTTCAGTATGTGATGCAGGGAATGTGGAATATAAAGTCAGAAACGGGAATCTCTTGGGGGAAAAATAGCAGCACTTTCTTGCTTGACCTAAATTGGACACTTGGTCTCCTCTCACAGTCTAAGACTGACATGTTTGTGTAATGTAATTTGTCCTGGCAATCTTTGAGGGTGCAAGAGCACAGACTGCCAGGACGATTCCACGAAGAACAATAGGGTCTGAGAAAAAAAAGAAATATATCCTTCTGGTTTTGTTTCAGCTCTCCCTTGCGAGCAGTGGTGACACGCTGTATCCCTCGAAACGGGTGACTACCAGAAAGTCCCAGCTTCAGACATCCACAGGGTTAATTCTGTCTTCTCAGGGACTTAGGTTTGAACTGTATTAAACATTAATCGCTCGCATCGCTTTGAGCCACAGTGCTGCCCTGACCCATTAAACCAGAGCAATCCCCACGGGTGAAAAGCATGTAGGCTTTTTAACCTGACACTTCACACTTCAGCAGTAATGAGGCTCAAGCCCTAAATGAAGTCATGTGTCACTTTGACCAGAGATAAACAGAGCTAACTCTGCTTTACTTGGTGACCTCCCATAGTGTGGGAAGGTTCAGCTTGAAAGTTTTCACATATATATCTCAGACATTTCAGCTTTCTCGATGTTTTCATTGTACAGTATTCCGTGCTGTCATTTGAGCCCTTTGATGACCCTCTCTGAGGATTTTGGGTTGCCTTAAATGGTTCTGCAAGTTCCTTTTTTTTTTTTTTTTGTGAAACAAAAGCTAATAGAAGCCCACTGTTTATGTTCTGTTTGTTTTCTTTTCTCATGATGAAGTATTAAAGTAATTTATTCATAGCTGTTCTCATTAAATGAATACTTGAGCATAACCCTCCCCGAGGAAGATCTGGTTACACTCTGGAGGATCTGATCCATCTGCACAATCAAAACACCATCTATTTTGAACCATTTAAAGCAGAGATAAGCTATGAGAAGAAAAAGAACCTATACAATGCAAAAAAAATAAATAAAAATAGACTCTCAATGTCTGAGCTGTGCAGTTATCACAGGGTAAGTTAAATTCAGCCTCTGATTCAAGTTAATTACTGCATAGATAACAATGCCATCCGTGCTGAATGGCTGCAGCCTCCTCATACCTGTGCATCACTGCAGGAGTTCATAACCTAAAAAAAACACAAGGCATGAGCTACACATTGTTAAGAGATGCTGACAGTGAAGTGGCTTGTAGCAGCTCAGCACACCAAAGGCAAGTCAATCAGCACCTGACAAAGGCTGGTTTATGGTAAAGGAAAATACCCATTTCTGCCTGCCTCCTTCCACAGCAGGAGAACTGCACATTAGCTGCCTCAGATGTTTCAACAAACACAAAGATTTTACCATCATCACAGAAAGAAGCCCTGAGCAACAGCTTCCACTACAGCAATACCCTAACATCAGCAACAAGCTTCACGGAATCACAGAACTTTAGAGGTTGGAAGGGACCTCCAGAGATCATCAAGTCCAATGCCCCTGCCAAGGCAGGATCCCCGAGGGTAGTTCACACAGGAAAGCATCCAGGTGGGTTTGGAAAGTTTCCAGAGAAGGAGACTCCACAACCTCTCTGCACAGCCTGTTCCAGTGCTCTGCCACCCTTACTATAAAGAAGTTTTTCCTCATGTTGAGGTGAAGCCTTCTGTGTTCCAGTTTGTAGCTGTGGCTTCTTGTCCTACTACTACTGACCAGTGAAAAGAGATTGGCTCCAGCCACCTGACACCTACCCCTCAGATATTTGCACACATTGATCAGATCTCCTCTCAGTCTTCTCTTCTCCAGAAGAAGTGATCACAGAAGGACAGAAAATCCAGTGTGAGCAAGGCTGGCTACCAGACTGATGATCAATGAATGGAAAACTGAGTATCATTGAAAAACAATGTGTGGTCATTTAAAACTAACACTCTAGCCCAGTTCTAAATTACAAAGAAGAAACAGGAACTTTCTGGACAAATTTTAATAAAAGTTAAATGAAATAGGGGATTGGGTACAAAAGAACAATAATAGATAGGTCTGTATCATTCCATTGGATTGCTGGATTAGGACACAGAATAGAATCATAGAATCAGTCAGGGTTGGAAGAAACCACAAGGATCATCTAGTTCCACCCACCCTGCAATGGGCTGGGACACCCTACCCTAAATCAGGTTGGACAGAGCTTCATCCAGCCTGGCTGCAAACACCTCCAGGGATTGAGGCTTCCACCACCTCCCTGTGAAACCCATTCCAGGCTCTC
>VWZI01012626.1:743078-791552 GCA_013396835.1 Psilopogon haemacephalus
CTGTCCTCATAGAAGAGATGCTGCAGCCCTCTGATCATCCTTGTGGCCCTTCTCTGGACACACTCCAGCATGTCCACATCACTCTTGTAATAGGGGCTCCAGAACTGGATGCAGTACTCCAGGTGGGGTCTCACCAGGCTGCAGAAACTGTCCTTTATTCCTTTTCTCTGCTTTGCTCTGTGCCTTAGCCCAGATTTGCTGGCTTTGGCTGAGATTCTTGTTCTGGCTAAATAGACAGCAGTGAGCATCTTCTGATTTCTCTCTGGGGGGAGAGATATTCAGTTTTCCCTTGTCCAGAGGGGTTGATGAACAATTCAAGGTGTGTGTGTGGGGGGGGGGGTCCTTGTGTTGCATCTGAATTGCAAATGATTGTAAATATATGTACATTGTAAACATATAATTTTGTACACATACACTGCATTTTATGCTTCTAGATTTTAGCTTGCTTGTGAATACAGCTTAATTTTGCTTCCAAACCTTCTGAGTTAGTCTGGTGATCTGTTTTGGGGGTCATTTCAACCCACCACAGAAACATACAGATAGATGCATGTGTACCAGGGAAGTAATTAGCCCTCTGTACTCAGCACAGGTGAGGCCAACACCTCAAGTACTGGGTTCAGTTTTGGGGCCCTCACTACAAGAAGGCATTTTCGCATTGATGTGCAAAAAGTGCAGAAAGTACAGCTGTGGAGGGGCCCTGCAGCCCATATCACATCCCTAAGACTCTCTCAGCACCCTCAGGCTCTGCTGGAAGCCCACTGCTAGACTCTGCATGCCAAAGTGAGAAGATAGGTTCTTATAACAGCCACCCACAGCTGCAGAAGCACAAGGGACACCTCAACATCAACATCTGGCACCAGTACTGAAAACATGTTGCTGAAGACATTCTCCTCCTGAAATGACACCTTTGCCTCTCCATGTAGACACTATTGGCTATAGCTCTGCAGAGCAATGAGGATCCAAACTTCACCCATGTGTGGAGGGCTAGCTGCATTTTTACAAGCATGATGTATGGAACACTGGAAAGGTTTCTTATTTTTCCCTTGAGACTATTTTTTTGGGTGGGAGGAGGAAAGAGTGCTTGCTCTTAGGAAAAAAACTGTAAGAGATTTTAGTGTAAAAGACTCTCAAGCATTTAATAAAGTGGAAAGCTGGTCTTTTTTGAAGGATTAAATAAAAATCACATTTATAAGCCTTCACAGCATCTATTGCAAAGCTAGACCTCTTCACAAGCAAAACTGATGCCCATCAAGAAAGCATAAGTAGATTGCAGCAGATTACAGAGTAGAGCAGAAATTATTCATTACACCTATTAATTGCTACAGTTCATACAATTTGGTGTTTGCTAATAGTATTTTTACAAGCCACAAGTGCCATCCCCAGGGCAGGCTCAGGACACAGAAGGTGATGCAGGAGCATGGCAGCCTGTGGCTCTCTCTTCTTCTCAACCTGCAGAATACAATCTGCAAATTAAGGTAACAACTCTGCCTCTATCCTCAGCATCACCCCTGTTTAGCCTTTATTCTGCCCCAGGGCTGAAAAATCCCACCACATCAGCAGAGAAACCCCGTCAGTGGGAAGGGGAAGGACCACAGCAGATGCCTGAGGAGAGAGCCAGGTGGGAATGAGCAGATACCATGCCCCAAGACCAGAGGCAAAAGCCAACATTCTTGTCTTTAAATGCTCTCTATGCCCTACATAAACACACTAAAATCCACTTCAGCTCTCAGTTAGATCAAAATTGAGACAAACTTTCTGGTGCAATAAAAGAGAAAGCAAGCAAAGGTTTTATCATATTATTCCAATCACAGCTGAGAGGCCTTTCAGCCCTCCAGGCTTGGAGTGGAGTAACTCCCCATTTCTTAGGAAATTAATTTGTCTAATTTTGGAGGGAGCTGGCAAGGGGACTCTCCTGCTCAGGAGATAACTGCTTTTAGAGTCTTGGAACTTCATACAGCTGCCATGGGTATTAACACGCCTCACATGCACAATGTGATCTCCACTTTCAGCAAGACAAAACAGAGAGCTGCTGCTGGTGGACCTCCTTATACCCATTTCCAAACAGGCAACGATGGGGTCATGGCACCAGCAAACAGGCTCCTGAAGCACTACCAGATTGTTTGCATTAGTTTACAGGAGACTTCCATTTGTGGTTTGGTTTCTTTTTTAATAGGAGGCCAGGAAAGACTGGGCATTTCTCTCAGCATAACTACGTTTCTGACATGTTAACTGCTACTCAGAAAGCCTGCAATTATCGAAGCTTAACATCGTTGCTCTCCGTATCTATCACCAACATCATCATTTCAGACCAATTAAAGAAGCCACTAACCCCCCTGATGAATCAGGTCAGGCTCCTTTGACACACAAAACCCTTCTGTGGTGAATATAATTACTCCAAGGACAATGCTGCCCCTTTCATCACTTGCAACAAGGCTCTCTCTTTAATGAAAATTTACTGACGGAGAAGATCTGCTTCCTGCCCCCGACAGAAAGAATATGAAGCTACTTAGGGGCCATCTTTGAATGTGATCCATCCCACCTTCTGATTGGCCTTAGCACTCTGCTTATGGACAAGATCCAGCAGCAGTCAGAAGGATACTCACATTCAAATCTCGCCCCATGATTTGTGTCTTGCCACACTCCTCATAATCATCTTTCATTTGACCCTCACAATGCAACCTCTGAACCATGAGAGTTAAAGATAGCAGCAACACACATTGTCTGCAAGGCAATCAGTTTATCTCCTCTGAACAAGAAGGTAAGAGTCCTGTGTGCTGCTGCATGATGTTGCCTCTGAACCATGAGGGTTAGAGCCAGTGGAACTTCCTAATATAATCCCATCCCCAGGTGCTGCTTCCCTGGTGTTTCTATCACCATTTTCTTTCCCCGCAGTGACAGAAGAGTCACCACTTAACTCTGTTTGCTGTGATTTGAAGAAATAATTGGGTTTTTGAACTCCTCTGAAGGCTCATAAACAGAAAGGAGAAAACCTCCTGCTGGGTAGTTAAAGGCAGGTTGCTCGGGTACAAAAGGCAACAACTTTCTGAATAAAATCCATCTGGAAGCCCACACCTGGTTAGCTTGGGGGTATTCCTTTCCCTAAGCCTTGCAGCTGAGCTGTGGGGGATGATGTGCAAGGATGACTCCTTCAGTTCACTGGAGAAACCTAAGCAGAAAATACCACAGTTTAAACATGCTGTGTCCTCTACATGACACACCTGCTTCCTCCCGTGACTAATCCCTTTTTCTGCTGTGGAAATAACTGGTTATGAGACAGCATGGGCACAGAGAGGCTGCTAACAGGTTACAGCACTTGCCACCAGGCTGTAAACATGAGGAGTAATGGGAAGACTGGTTCAGAACAAACACACTATTCTTCAGTGCTAGCATGACTAAGCACCAGCTGCAAAACACAGGGTCTAACCCAAAGACCAACAAAATGAATGGAAGCTTTCCAGGCCAAAGATGCCAACAGCAGCCTTAGAAAGGGCTTGGTGACAAACACCTTGGCTATCTCCCCACCAGTGATGGGGAGGCAAGCCCTACTGCCACCAAGGATGGTCACAGGAGCCCCATACCTTCTCCAATCAAGCCACACAGGCTCAGGTTCTGGTTCTCTTAAATCTCACCTACATAAGAGTCTTCATTTGGCATCTGGGTAAGCAGAGCAAAGCAAAGGAGCACCTGTCTGCTTGCAAGCTTGCTGCAGTCACAGAGCAATGAGACAGACAAGTTCATGACAAATCACAACACTTTCCAAACTTCTGTTGCCACAGAGGGAAGAGGACATTGCCAAGGTTATTTATGGGTGGAATTTTAAAGAGCAACTGAAACCTTTTCAAGGAAGTTCCTGCAATGTCAGCTGACAGGAGCATTAGTCCTCATCTGTTCAAAACCCACATCAAATATCTTAAACCAAATCCTAACTTACTCATGGTCCAAATCAAGCAGGTGACTTCCACATTCAGGAAAGCACATGTGGATGCATCACACACAACACAAAGACAGGGGCTAAAAAGAAGTTTTACTCTGACTTGCTGTGCCCCAATGAATGCATGTATTAAAAGCTCTCTGACCTAACAGGATGATAAAAAGAGCACAGTTAGCATGCCAAGAGCAACAACAACAAAAAAAAAACCCAGTCACAAACCAAACACCACAAGTTCTGCCTTGGTTTCTTTTAGCATTGTTAAAATGTGCTTACAGCAGTCTTTAAACATGCTTCTGATTTCCAGTTACTGCTCAGAGGCAGCTCCAAGGAAGAGAGTTCTTTCTTTCTCATCTCCAGTCATAACCTATGTTAAAAATCATAGAATCAGCCAGGGGTGGAAGGGACCACAAGGATCATTTAGTTCCAACTCCCCTGCCATGGGCAGGGACACCTCACACCAGATCAGGCTGTCTAGAGCCTCATCCAGCCTGGCTGCAAACACCTCCAGGGATGGGGTTTCCACCTCCCTGGGCAACTCATTCCAGGGCCTCACCACTCTCATGCTGAACAACTTCCTCCTAACATCCATCCTGAATCTCCCCACCTCCAACTTTGTTCCATTCCTCCTAGTCCTTTCACTGCCCAATACCCTAAAAAGTCCCTCCCCAGATTTCTCATAGCCCCCTTAAGATACTGGAAGGCCACAATAAGGTCACCTCAGACCACTCTCCTTTCTAGACTGAACAGCCCCAACTCCCTCAGTTTGTCTCCATAGCAGAGATGCTGCAGCCCTCTGATCCTCCTCATGGCCCTTCTCTGGACACTTCCAGCACATCCACATCCCTCTTGTAATAGTGGCTCCAGAACTGGATGCAGTACTCCAGGTTGGGTCTCACCAGTGCAGAGCAGAGGGGGAGGATCACTTCCCTCAGCCTGCTACCCACACTGCTCTTGATGCAGCCAGGATCTGGTTGGCTTGCTGGGCTGCAAGTGCACACTAACAGCTCATGCTGAGCTTCTCATCCGCCAGCACCCCCAAGTCCCTTTCTTCAGGGCTGCTCTCAAGCCAGTCACTGCCCAGCCTGTATTGGTGCTTGGAATTGACCTGATCCAAATGTACAACCTTGCACTTGGTCTTGTTGAACTTCACGAGGTTGGCTTGGGCCCAGCTCTCCATCCCTGCCCTCCAGCATGTCAGCTGCACTACACAGCTTAGTGTTGTCAGCAAACTTGCAGAGAGTGCACTCAATGCCCCTGTCCATGTCACCCACAAAGATGTTGAACACGACTGGTTCCAGGATTGATCCCTGAGGGACCCCACTTGTCACTGGTCTCCAGTGTGGATTTTAAAAAGAATGACAGAATACAAGTTTTAGTTCATCTTTAGAGATATAAGAAATTTCTTTTTTCTCAACAAGTTCATCATGCCCCAAGTGTGCTGCTGAAACAGTGATGACAGTTCCAGCAGTTCCCATCAAGCCTTCTCCTTACTGACAATGCAAAGTACCCTGAATGAATAAACTCCTGCCGAAATGTCTGCAACCATTCATCAGGACAGCAATGGGAAGGGCTGCTCCTAGTCCAGATTTCAGAAGATATGTCACAATTTGGAAGCCATCTCCTATGGAGTTCTTCTCACCAACCCTTGTTGTCTCCTTAATAGATCATAAGGATGCAGCTACCATATCCCCAGATGAAGCAGAGAGGACTCTGATGAAACCAGCCTGGTGAACTGTGTATTGCTGCTGCCTGTCCCAAATCCACTATGCAGGGCTACTAAGGAGGACCAGGCAGTGGTTCAGCCTTCCTGCTTTACAAAGCACTATCTTCACTTTTTCAAACACAGTTCACTCCTGCCAGCACCATGAGTTGAAACCTGTATTTAACCAAAGGCCAAGGGAAGACCCAGTAGCACCTAGAATCATAGAATCAGTCAGGGTTGGAAGGGACCACAAGGATCATCTAGTTCCACCCACCCTGCAATGGGCAGGGACACCCTACCTAGATTAGGCTGGACAGAGCCTCATCCTGCCTGGCTGCAAACACCTCCAGGGATGTGGCCCCAACCACCTCCCTGGGCAACCCATTCCAGGCTCTCACCACTCTCATGGTGAAGAACTTCCTCCTCACATCCAATCTGAATCTGCCCACCTCCAGCTTTGCCCCATTCCCCCTAGTCCTATCACTCCCTGATAGCCTAAAAAGTCCCTCCCCAGCTTTTCTGTAGGCCCCCTACAGATACTGAAGGCATTTCTTAAACACTTGGTCAAAAATGCCCAAGAGGATTGTTATTAATGCAGACTTTTATTAGTGTCTGTGTCTCTTTGCAGATTACACTGAAGATAGTTGAGGCTGCAGTATTTAGGTGCAAGACTCCAGCAGAGTGTCTTGATCAGCCCTGCATTTGTCCAGCTTCTCACCAAGAGATCATTCTACTATAGGAACCTTCACCTCACCACAAATGTACAAACCCAGCTGTAGAAGAACACAAAATATACTAACCATAGCTTAAAATACTGCTTTCGTGCTCCTGATACAACCTTTGGTCAGCAAAATGAGAACCTGGAAGCAACAAGCCCCACTGAGCTTTAACACTTGCCTCTTCCCATTCCCTGGTGACGTTTAGGTGAAGCTTATTGCATCTAGTTTTAACTCAACTATAACTTCTCCTAGACAAGGACTGAGCCTCATGTAAAGCACCCACTGGGAGAGGGCATGCACAATAGGAGAGGATCAGTGTGGATCAAGGCTTCTAGATGTCACCATAACACAAACAAAACAGTATGTTCATAGGAGTCAGTGCTTGCCCTGGTATGGAGTATCACTTAGGGGGAAAAAGGTCATTTGTGCACACACTTTCTTTATGTAATTAGCAAGAAAAAATGCACTTCCAGATTGAATTGCAGAATCATTTTGTTTGGAAGGCTTTGCAGATCACTGAGTCCAACCAGTAACTCAGCACTGTGAAGTCACCACTAAACCACATCCCTGAGCACAGCATCTACACATCTTTTAGATGCCTCCAGGGATGATGACTACACCACTGCCCTGGGCAGCCTGTTCCAGGGCTTGGCAACCCTTTTGGGGAAAAAAAATTGTCCTAAAGTCCAATCTACACCTCTCCTGGCACAACTCGAGGTCATGTTCTTTTGTTCTGCCACTGGTTGTAAGCCCCATAACAGCAAAGGTATTCCTTGAGAATTGCTGAAGACTCAGGAGGGGCAAGATGCACATTCATAACGCTGCAGTCATCAGCTGATGTTTTCCCAGCTAATTAGGATGCAGACAACCAACAAACATCAAAGGTACTACAGCATACATCAAACTTATTAATCAAAATTAATTAATAGGTGATGACACCCTTGTTCAAGTTAGATGTTTTTGAATAGCCAAAAATTATAGATAGATAGATAGATAGATAGATAGATAGATAGATAGATAGATAGATAGATAGATAGATTTAAATTGAAAATAGTCTTTCCAGGTGCTGTGGAGACATTTTAGTGGTTCCAACTCAAAGGACTCTGAACCAGAGCAACTGGTGACTGATTTGGCTTCTGTGGAAATACAGTTTTGCAACAGGTAGAGGAAGGTGATCTCTATTCAGCCTTGCTGAGACAAATCTAGAGTGCTGGATGCAGGGCTGAGCTTTCCAGTAGAACAGAGACAGGGACATACTGGAGCAAGTCCAGCATAGGGTCAGAGAGATGATTAAAGGTTTGGAGAATCTCACACCTTGAAAAAGCTGTGACTATTCAGCCTGAAGATGAGAAGGCTGAAGTTGGAGCTTACCAATGTGTACATGCCAGAAGAAAGGATGAAGAAAAGACAAAGAAAGGCTGCTGCCAATGGTACCAAATGATTGGCTGTTGCCAATGATACAGGACAAGAGCTACTAAGATAAATTACAACAGGGGAAATCCTATGTGAACTGAATAATTTTTTCCTTTTTTAATTTTTTTTTTTAAGTTCCTGCAACCAAACTCTTTGAAAAGGTAGCTTCCAAGTTCCTATTTAATATACTGCAGTATTTCCAAGAGGGAATAGTATTTTCTGCTTTAATTCTATTATGTGCAAATATTTAATTCCTATTTAATATACTGCAGTATTTCCAAGAGGGAACAGTATTTTCTGCTTTAATTCTATTATGTGCAAATACTTAATTCCTATTTAATACACTGCAGTATTTCCAAGAGGGAATAGTATTTTCTGCTTTAATTCTATTATGTGCAAATATTTAATTCCTATTTAATATACTGCAGTATTTCCAAGAGGGAACAGTATTTTCTGCTTTAATTCTATTATGTGCAAATACTTAATTCCTATTTAATACACTGCAGTATTTCCAAGAGGGAATAGTATTTTCTGCTTTAATTCTATTATGTGCAAATATTGGGGTTTTTTTCTTTCCCAGTAAAGCATATGGGAAAGTTTTTCTAATGTCATGTACTAAAGTCATGTAGATTTTCACATTTAGTACTCTGAAACTAAGCCCTTTTTGGTAAAAGAAACCCAAACAAAACACTGTCCCCAAATAATGCTAAACAGAAGTGAAATTAACTGCTTTCCCATCATCTATTTAAGGATGAATGTACATGATATTTTTTAAATAACCATAGAAAAGCAACAATCAGGGGTGACAATTTTTTTAGGGTAGATTTTCCACTGCATTCAGTCCTTAACAACTCCAAGAGTCACTAACAGCTAGGAGCAATAGGATGGAAAGAGTTTTTTCCCCATATTCAGAAGGAACCTCCAGGGTTCCAGTTTGTGTCTGTTGCCCCTTGTTCCATCACTGGGCACCACTGAGAAGAGTCTGGCCCCATCCCTTTGTCACCCACCTTTTTTTGATAAGTTCCCCTTTCAGTCTGCTCTTCTCAGGGCTGAACAGTTCCATGTCTCTCAGACTTCAAAGCAAGGAACTCCCAGCAGGAAGATTTAAAAGGAAAGGCAGGAGATGAAGCATATTCACAATTCTCTGGACAAGTTCAAAATCAAACAACTTTGTTACAAAGGGCATGGAGAAAGGATTCACCTTTGGGTTTCCCCCAGCCCACTTTAAACAATCTGCAGAAATCTGTCTGCTGAAAGGGAATATGAATGGAAAAAGAAATCCAGCTTATGAGCTGAGGGCTGAGCCACAAATGCCTGGGTATTTTTTTGTCATCAGGCCAAACAGGGCTCTTGGGCTTGCTCTCATTCCTTCCCCACTACCTGCTACCAAAACATTTCCTATGGGTAAGAGGCAATACTCAGCACATCAGGGAACACAGTGGGATGTTAGGAGGAAGTTGTTCACAGTGAGGGTGGTGAGACACTGGAATGAGTTGCCACGGGAGGTTGTAGCTGCTCCCTCCCTGGAGGTGTTCCAGGCCAGGCTGGATGAGGTCTTGAGCGTCCTGATCTAGAGGGAGGTGTCCCTGCCTATAGCAAAGGTTGGAACTGGATGAGCTTTGAGGTCTCTTCCAACCTAAACCATCCTATGATTCTATGTTATATGCAGGAAAGCAAGTGTGCACTCTCCTCTGGGCTGGCAGATATGGGATGTCCCTTTGATATTTTAATCCAGAGAGCTCACTTGAGCTATTTGAACGGTGTGCCCTTAAAGCACAGTATGGCTCTGGCCACCACAGAGGGGCCTTAGCGTGACCAACCCCTGTCTGAAGCACTTCTTTGTCACGTTCCCAGGTCATTGTAGGAAAAGATGGAAATATGCTGGCTTGTCCTGAGGGTCCTCCTGCCTAAGACTCTTTCCCACCTGCCAAAGCAGACCCACTTTTTCAGCAGCAGGTGCCACCACTGGGTCTTCCC
Source organism: Psilopogon haemacephalus (assembly GCA_013396835.1). NCBI lineage: Eukaryota > Metazoa > Chordata > Aves > Piciformes > Megalaimidae > Psilopogon > Psilopogon haemacephalus. The sequence goes on from VWZI01012626.1 coordinate 752,821, forward strand.
TGTGGCCCTGTGTGAGGGCTTTCATCCAGAGAGACCCCACCAGGCTTGCAAGCCATTTGCTTTCCCTCAGGGACTTGATAAATAGAAGAAAAACAGAAGAGGAAAGAAGAGAAGAGCAGCTGTTTGGAAACACTGTAAAAACATCTGCGGGACACCACCGACCGTCTCTGGCTGCAGCTGCAGAGGGTTTTAAAGGGCCACGATGTTGCAGGAGAGCACTAGGGCTTTGCAGCCACCCCAATGAAAAGCACACTGGCACCAAATGGGCATCCCAAAGAGAAGCAAATAAACCAAAAAAATGGAAAACGACCTTGTGTTGCCACAGTGTGCCCTCTGCTTTTGGAGCCCGTAAAGAAGGAAAGTCCTTAATAACAGCCTACTACACCTCTGACAGCCCCTCCTGAGTGATGCTCTTTCTTGGCATCAAGGGGAGATTCAAAGAGGGCTTTGTGATGGTTTAATTTACTGCTGGAAATGCACTACTGGAAGCAGTCAGTTCAGAGACAGATGGCCTCCATCGCTGCCTGCACTTGACTAGCTGACAGCATACCAAAAGGAACATTAAAATCAATCTAGCTGGCTTCGCTACGTCTCACTCCGACGCAGTTTTATGCATTTGCTCCAGACTTAGCAGGGTTGGGTTGGGGTGGAGGGGAGAAAGTTCAGGGGTCTAAGTAGCTCGATTTATTTTTCAGTAACTAAGTTACCAGAGACTTTTAGAGGAGCTTTGTATTTATTTTCTGAATGAGGCTCCAGTTGGCAGAGAGGTCTTTGGAAGTACGTGTTTCTTCACGTTCGCTTGATCTCGGTGTGTGGAGATTTACTTAACAGCTGGTTTGCGTGCAAATGTTTTTTCAGGCATGTCCTCCCCCAACCATAAACACATTTTTAAAGCTAAAACCTCTTAAAAGAAGTTAAGAGACAACAAAGTCAGACCCGTGAGCAAAGGCTGGGGGGTCCTCACACCACAGAAGGCAGAAGGGGTCAGTTTTAGGAGCCATTCTTACATTTCCCCCCCCCTTTTTTTTTCTGGTGTACCAATATGGTAGCAGCCCTTCCAACAGAGAAAACAATGCTCTGCACAGCTGTACCTCATTCCTTCATACATACATTTACAGTCATTCATTTCTGCAATAGTTACATTACTTCTGTCTACGTTTAATCTTCGAATGAGAAAAAGGATGAGATTTTTTTTGGCAGCAAAGAAAGCAAAAGAAAGAGAGTGCAATGAGACTGGTGACCACTTGGCTACAAACTACACATACCCTTAAATGTGTATGCAGGCAGTGATGGGGAGTTCTGGAAAGGTTGGAGTCTCGGGCACAGACTTAATAGAGAACACTGATGAACCCATCCTACAACACCTCAGGTACCAAGGTCCTAGAAAAACCACTTAAAGATGCTACATCATACTACTAAGTAGTTTATGCTAATGTCTTCAGGTTCAGCACACCTCTGCAGTCAGCAGGAGCATCCTCAACTAGATAAGGTTGCCCAGAGCCACACTGAGCCTCACCTTGAATATCTTCAGGGATGGGACCTTATTGGCTTACTGCTTCTTGGTGATGCCTGACTCTGGTCAGCAACTCAACTGGAGTTCTGTCTCTCCCTCATTTGCAATTAATGGACAGCAGCTTAGAGTTCCTAAGGAAAAAGGGGGCTGGGGTTTGCCTCAGTAAGACCTTTGCTTTGACTTCCTGTACAGCATGAGGATCATGTCCACTGGGAAATTCCCAACACTGTCAGTGCTGGTGTGATGGACTAACCTGGTTGCTGTGAGCAACCCTCTCTCAGAGTGTCACAGGGAAATGGTGCAGGGCTCCCCACGACACAGCTGGGGAGCTGGCTGTGAGCTGGGACTAAGTAAACCCTACACCAGGTTCTCACTTCCTAGGAAGTTTGAAACAAAAGTGACTTGAAGATGGTGAATGTGGCTTTGAAGGCTTGAACTGTGCTGTCCTCTTAGCACAGGCACTTCCATACCCAGAGCTCATCAGTCATAGCTGATACTGTCTAGATGGCTGGGCCCAGAGAGTGATGCTGATAGGAGCCACATCCAGTTGGCAGCCAGTCACTAGTGCTGTGCCCCAGGGATCGGTGCTGGGCCCAGTCCTGTTTAATATCTTCACTGATGATCTGGATGAGAGGATTGAGTCCACCATCAATAAGTTTGCAGACAACATCAAGTGGGGAGCAAGTGTGGATCTGTTAGAGAGCAGGAGGCCTCTGAAGAGGGACCTGGACAGACTGGACAGGTGGACACAGTCCAACCCCATGATTTTTAACAAGTCCAAGTGCCAGGTTCTGCACTTTGGCGACAACAACCCCATGCAGTGCTACAGGCAGGGGACAGAGTGGCCAGAGAGCAGCCAGGCAGACAGGCACCTGGGGGTACTGGTTGACAGCAACTGAACTTGAGCCAGCAGTGTGCCCAGGTGGCCAAGAAGGCCAATGGCATCCTGGCCTGGATCAGGAATAGTGTGGCCAGCAGGAGCAGGGAAATCATCCTGCCTCTGTACTTAGCACTGATCAGGCCACACCTTGAGTCCTGTGTCCAGTTCTGGGCCATCCAATTTAAGAAAGATGTTGAGGTGCTTGAAGGTGTCCAGAGAAGGGCACCAAGGCTGGTGAGAGAGGAGTCCCACGTCCTAAATTCTTAGGTGGCAGTGACAGTTTAGAGGTTGCTGGTTGCCCTTCTGCCATTCTAGTCACGTTCTCATCCTCAATGGCTGTTGTTGGCCCCTCACTGTGCTGAGGGAAGTGTCTGCCAAACCCCAGGTCATATAAGCAAAATTTTCTAGCTAATAAAACAGAGGGGAAGGGATTGAAAACCAGTATTAATGGTGATGCTGTGGTTTGCTGGTGCAGTGAATGAAGCTTTAAAACGCTATGAAATTCTTTAAAATGTGATAAAGAGCCAAGATATGGCAGAAATGTCTTCTGATGGTTTAAGCTTCATCCACTTTTTGCTACCTATTCAACTTTGCACTGGCAGGCTCCCAGCCAAGTCCCTGTCAGTTTGTGACCCCCACAGGCAACATAAAGCCAGCATCAAAGCACCATAGCTGTAGTGCAGAGTGATCCAACCTGCAGCAGGGACTGGAGGCTGGACCATGGATTCCCAGCTTCACAGGAAGGAGCAGGCAGAAAAGTTGACTAAGAGCAATGAAATCTGCTGCCTGCATTTACAGTGCCATTACCTCTTCTGTCCTGAGCTGTCAGCCAGTATTAACTGGGATCTCACAGAATGATTCCATTAGGAGATGAAACTGGAGCCAGGCAGCGGAAAAACAAGATTTCCAGTAGGCAGGAAATTTTCATTTATTTCAAGTATGGATTTGGATTAAATTGGATGTACTTTTTCTGCAGCCAAGGTCCATGATCTCCCAATTATACCTGCACTGGGATGAGGACCCCAAAACTCACAGTGCCTCCTGCCACATGCAACATATTTCTTCTGACCTGTCTTCAGCAGTTCAAGATACTGCAAGTGAAGCCATCTAGGCTGAGTGAGCTACTGCCATTTCTTCCTTGCTCTTGACAAGTATTTCCTTGAGCTACAATACCTGATTTACACAAGATTTATCCATATGCAACATCCTGCTCCCTTGAAAACAATGGAGAACTGTGCTGCATTCTCCAAAGTGCCTGTCACATCCCCCAAACTACAAACCACATTTGTATCATCTATGTCCTGACCATACAGAAGTGATAAATGGTCACAAAAAAACTCAAGGTCTGAGAGAAACTGTCAGGCACCTAAGAGAAGAAACTCCTGTCTCTGGGAATTCCATTAGCCCAGAAGATAAAGAGGAATGATGTACACTTGGCTCAGGGAGAGACAGGGGGATTCACAGAATTAGAGAATCAACCAGGTTGGAAAAGACCTCTAGGATTATCGAGTCCAACCTATCACCTAACCCTTCTTATCAACTAAACCATGGCACTAAGTGCCTCATCCAGACTCCTCTTAAACACCTCTGGGGATGGGGTCTCCACCACCTCCCAGGGCACCCCATTCCAATGCCAATCACTCTTGCTGTGAAGAACTTCTTCCTAACATCCAGCCTAAATCTGCCCTGATACAGTTTGAGGTTGTGTCCTCTTGTTCTGTTATTGGGTAGCTGGCAGAAGAGACCAACCCCATCTGGTTACAACTTCCTTTCAGGTAGTTGTAGAGAGCAATAAGTCTCCCCTGAGCCTCCTCTTCTCCAGGCTGCACACCCCCAGTTCCTTCAGTCTCTCCTCAAAGGTCTGTGCTAGTGTAAAAGGCATGTTCCTGTGTACCTAATAAGTAACACACTGTTTTTAAAATCTGGTTAATGTGGCTAGCCACACATTCATCTGTTAATCTCCATACATTTTCTTCCTCTGTCCTCCACCCCTTTTGGTACTCCTAGCATCCTGTCATGTCCTCTTAGCTGTCAAGGGCAGAGCTCCCTGTTATGTATTGGTACAACGCCCAGCACAGACTTCCCATCACGAACTCCAAGCCCCACTGTAAAATAAAAGCCAATTAAACCCACGAAGAAATAGATAATTCTGAAGAGAATGTACAATTTACATAATGACACCAATTCACAAAAATGCTGGGTTTGGGCCGGTCAGCACTGCAAATGCCAACTCCCTTGAGGACTTCCACATTTCGAAGGGCTTTTTATGGTGTGCTGGAACAGAAGTGAGAAGATGACAGCCTAAAGCCAGCCCTTAATGAAATGCAGATCTACCTAGGGAGCACGGATTCAGTTACAATAGGAAACAGCTGGGGAACTAAAGTGAGTCTCGGTGCAAACTAAATCACAGCTCACCTGAATTTAACATAAAACTCTTAAGAAAAGCCTCTTCAGTTTGCCATCATTTTTTTATGACCGGTATGTGGGACACTCCCTGCTACAAATTCCTGCTTCTCTGGGTGGAGGATGATTGCTTCTAAGACATTTCTGCACTGAGTCTGAACCACCCACATCTATCAGGAAAATTTATTGTGATGACTGGATCCATTAATACCAGCTTCACCCCACCCTATACTGCTTCAGAGCACAGGAACTTGATGGACGTATCCGGCTTTGGTTAATAAGCCACAGCTCTCGAGTTTTACAATGCAAAGGTGGAAGAAGCACAGTTATGTCTTTTATTGCAGCTTTTTGGCACATCATAGAATCAGAGCATTGTTTCAGCTGGAAAACACCTCTAAGATCAACAAGTCCAACTATCAGCCATAAGACCACTATGGCCCAAAGTGCAATGCCTACACAATGCCTGAACACTTCCAGGGATCCTGCCACCTTCCTGGGAAACCTTCTCCAACGCTTGACCACTCTTCCAGTAAAGATTTTTTCCTAATATCCAATCTAAGCCTCCCATGGCATAACTCATTTTATCACCTGATACTAGGGAGAAGAGATCGACCCCCACCACACTACAACCTCCTTTCAGGTAGTTGTAGAGAGCAATGTGGTCTGCCCTGAGCTTCCTCTTCTCCAGACTAAACAATCCCAGTTCCTTCAGCTGCTCCTCACAAGACTTGTTCTCTAAACCCTTCAGCAGCTTTGTTGCCCTTCTCTGAATACACTCCAGCAACTCAGTGTCCCTCTTGGAAGGAGGGGGCCCAAAACTAAACACAGCATTCAAGGGGCAGCCTCACCAGTGCTGAGTACAGGGGCACAATCACTCCCCTACTCCTGCTGGTCACACTACTCCTGATACAGGCCAGGATGCTGCTGGCTTTCTTGGCCACCTGAGCACACTGCTGGCTCAAAATGTTCTCCATAATGGGGAAAATCCAAATTATCAGGGATCCAACAAGCACTCTCTGCTTAATGAACCTTTTTTTTGTTGTTGTTGTTCCCTTCACAGAAATTACTTTCCTCATTCATTTCTTGCCTCTTTCCCAGGGGGAGCCAAAACCAAGCTTTAAGTCCTCCCAAGCTCAGCTAGAAACCAATTCCAAAAATACAAGAAAGGATAACAGCATGCAAGGCTTTGTATGGGAATACCTTTATGGAACAGTTCTGAATGTCACATGGACTTGTTGTCACCTGACTTTTAAAGTCTTGGCCACAGCTAACACCTAACAACTTCAGAAATCAAAAGCTGGTTTAAAAACCAAGATTATTCCCAAAATCCTACAACAGGTGTCACTCAAAGGAAGAAACTCACACAAAAGCACAGGCTTAGAGTGCTGTAAACTATCCAGCAATCAGAGATCTCACATAATGGAGAAAAGGGAAAAAAAAACAAGGGATACAGGACAACTGGAATAACAATAGAGTCAAGACCAGGCAGAGCTGCTTATGAGGTGTCAAGTTGCACCAGAGGAGGTTTGGGTTGGACATTAGGAAAAATTTCTTCCCCCAAAGAGTTGTCAAGGACTGGAACAGGCTGCCAAGCAAAGTGATGAAGTCCCCATCCCTGGAGAGATCGAAAAGACATGCAGATGTGGTGCTGAGGGACATGCTTTAATAGTGACCTGGTAGAGCTGTGTTAATAGTTGGACTTTATGATCTTAAAGGCCTCTTCCAACCAAATAATTCTATGATTCTGTGAAAGGGTAGGTCTGCTAAACCTTGGAGCAGAGAAAGAAAATGCAAGGGGCTTTCAAACCACATACGCCTTGTTTAAAGCTTAACTCCTCAGGAAAACTAAAGAACAAACTTATTCCTCAGCTAAGGCCACTGTAGGACATGAGTTCAACCACACTTAGAATCATAGAATGGTCTAGGTTGGAAGGGATCTCAATAACCATCCAGTTCTAACCCCCTGCCACAGGCAGGGACACCTCCCACTAGAACAGGTAGCTCAAGGTCTCATCCAACCTTCACAAATATGTTATGTGGATAGGGATGCCCAAGTTACAGGACCTCCTGTGGACTCTGCATAGAAATTCTCTCAAAAAAGTTACTTGTCTGCTTCTAAGCTGATAATATAAAAGAAAAAAACCAAACAAAACCACCCATACTTTTCTGTTCCCTACCACTGCAGGCCATTTCCTGAGGACACAAGGACTTCTTGGCAAAGGCTTCCAGAAAAGCTTTACTTTTGTCATTACTAGCTTGACCAGGTCCCACCTCTCCCTTCCAGCAAAGGAACTTCCTAACTGCTTTGCCAACTCTTGCTCCTCCAGGTAGTAAAGCAAGGAACACCAAATGTGGGGAAGGGCAGGAGGAGCAAGCAGTGCTCCATCCTATGTATCAGAGCATTGATGGCAGAGAAGCAGCACTGCAATGATTCCATTTTCTTCAGCTCACCTGATAGAGCCTCTAGCACAACTGCCTTCCAGTCACCAAGGTGAGAAAAGAAGCAACTGAATGACTGTGAGGAATGACCAAATAAAAATTTAACATCTGCATTCACAGAACAAAACATCTGGTGGGGTGACTGTGGCTCAGCCACATGTATGAACAGTACCAACAGGAGCTCCTGCAGCAGGGAGAAGCCCTAAGCTCAAACTGGTTCCAATGCAGACCCTCCAAAGTTTTGGGCTCCTTCTTTGTAGAACTCTTCAATTGATTTAAGTCTGACAACACTTGTTGGAGGGAATTATTGGGAGGCCTCTTCTGGTGTCATTTGAAGACACTTCCAGAAGCAATTGACCTCCATCATCGTATATAGTGCTACCACCTGCAGTTACAGAAAGCTGCTGTGTGACAGTAAGCAAACTGACATCTAATTGCTAAATCCAACCAAATGTTTTAATTAAGGGAAGAGTGTCTTGAAAACAAACTCTTCCAAGGCTTTGGCCCACATTCAGCAAAGCACTTCAGTATAAGCCTTAGACCATCCCCATTCAGGAAAGCACGTGCTTAAGTGCTTTCCTGAATGCAGATATATTCCTGTCCTGGGGCCTTAAAAGTGCAGTAAGGCATAAAATTTATTGCAATTTGACTTCACTGTTTTCTTGGAATATTTATTTAGTGGCTCCTTTATTTAAGGGTAGAGTTTAAGAATTTAAGGCTTAAATTCTGTGTCTATTTAACAAGCCTCAATACTCGTTGATTGCATTCCAAGAGCCAATCTGTCAAGGCTGTTCCAAAAGACCTGTAGGTTTTTTCCCCCCTCCATTATCATTGTACAAGAGGCATTGTTCACCTAGGACAACTGTTTTAAGTCCTACGTTTCATGACTTACACTGACAGCCTGAGCTTGTTCCTATGGTCCTGTGAAGCACGAGATATTGACCCCAGCTAGATAAAGAGCCTCAGTACCACCAAGGGGGCAAGAACATGCTGAGACCAAATTATAAAGTTACTGACAATCTTTCACACACAAAGATAACACCTACAAAGACTAAAGCCAGTAAGAAAATGTTCATCAAATTGAAGCAGCAGGGAGAGGTTTTGTGTTAAGTATTTCTCTTCCCTCTGTAACACCAAGGACAGTCAACATCCCACCTGAGAACATCACCTAAGAACCCTGAGAAGCCAGGTCATTAGGGACACCCCTGATCTCTCCTGGTCCTGGGCACATCACCTCCAGAAGCTTACAGCTCTTTGCTCTGTATTTTTTTCCAGGACAGCTGGCCTGAGTCCTGTGACCAGTGAGACAAGAGGGAAAAACAGGAAGCATTTTTGTGGAGCTTGCTGGAGAAAATGCCTACAACTTTGTTGTCAGCAATCACCCTGAGCGTCCTCACTAGCGCCCAAGTCAATACAGCTTTCTTGATCAGATCTGGGCTTTTGGGGTGCACCACCACTAATGACAGCAATAACTTGTACCGTGGCTCACATAGAAATGCCAGAACAATGGAGAAACAGAGCACTGAAGTGTATTGGCATAATCAGCACAACACCCCAAAAAGATTTTCAAAGGCTGGAGAAAACACTGAAAATTAATTGTCCTCTGGCTCCATAAAAATGCAGGTGAAAATAAAGGTTTCCCAACTGCAGGTACAGAACCAAGGGAACACCACACATCAACACACACTTCATAGGTTCACATGGGCCATGCAAAGAAAATAATCTCGGGGAACAAATGTGGGGCAAGGAGAACAACTTAAAACTGAAGAAAAAGTTGCTAGAGAGGAATCCTGCATCTCAGTCAAATAAAGGAACCCCTGCTTGCTTTATATTGGTGTTTAAGAACAACCTCAGCAGCCTTTTAGCACACGCTGCATTTAACAAGAAGGAATACAAAACACCACACTCAGGTGCATCAGAAGAAAAGCAAGAACAACATCACTTTCTCAGCCTTCCTCACCAGGCACCACCAGACAGAGCCAGCTCCCTCCTCGCTCCAGCATGAGCATCCACCCAGGGATGCTCATGAGATCTCACAGCCATGAGCTCCCTCCTCGCTCTCATGAGCATCCACCCAGGGATGCTCATGAGATCTCACAGCCAAAACGGCTTCGAAGGACAGAGCATGGTTGTTTCCTCAGCCCCAGTGGTTGGTCTAACGAAGAAGGCAAACACCCTGCACCTGTGACCCTTGCCTCTTCCCTGCAGCTATGCTCCCACAGCAATGAGGCACTGTTACACATCTGAATCATGCAAACTAGGGGAAAATGGAGGGAAAATAATCATAGAACCAGAGAACACTTTGCAGTGGCCTTTAAAAGTCATCTAGAGGATGGGCTATCTACCACATCTCTGGGCAGCATGGGCCAGGGTCTCACTACCCTCAGTGTAAAAAATGTCTTCCTTAGATCCAGTCTAAATCTCTTTTAGTTTAAAACCATCATCCCTTGTTCTGCTGCAATAGGCCCTGCTAAAATCCTTGTTCCCACCTTATTAGAACCTAAATACCACAAAAACAGAAGAATATCTCCCTGGAGCCTTCTCTTCTCTAGGCTGAACAACTCCAACTCTCTCAACCCGGGCTCACAGCAGAGAGGTTCCAGCCCCCAGATCATTTCTGTAGCCTCTGCAGGAGATCAAGCACAGCTTGAGTTTACTCAGCCAGACAGCAAAAGTAGTGATGTGTGCCCTTCATGGCACACATAGCGACAAGCAAATAGCTTGCAACTCAGCCAAAGACTACTTGTATTGCTAGAGAACTGACTTAAAACCTTGAACTGAAGTTATTCGTGTTGGCAGACTGCAGGCAGTTCTGCTGGGGATTCCCCTCTCTCCTTCCACCTTCCATCTTTGCCTGAATACACTCACACGCTCAGAAGACCTCTGCCAGCAGCAGATGGACAACTTTGCTCCAGCAGCTCTAGTGCCAAGCATGTGGAGATGGGTGATTTGATAGCACTCAAACAACTCCTACCAGATAACTGTGGCACAACACCAGCAAGGTTGGGTTTTTTATTTCAAAACAGGCTCTTCTCTATGTGAATTTCTAGACCGACTCAGCCCTCCTTAACTCTGGGAATTGGTACCAACCTCTGGTAGCTTCTCACAGGCAGAAGGGCGGTGGGACAAGAAAACAGATGACATGGAGACTAGCCATGAATCCCAGGAAGGAAAGCAAGCATCTCCACCCAGGTCATTACAACCTGGGCTTGGTACACAATCCCTAACCTCACATTTGGCTTTCTTTGTACTCTCTGTGAGCAGTTTTTGCTGTCCTTACTTCCTAAAGAGCATCAGTGAAATCTACAGTCCTTTCTTCAGGTTACTGCTGCCTCTGATTCTGGCAGGAGACTGCACTTTCCCCAGAGGAAACACTTTAGAAAGCCACTGTTTGATAGTCACTGTTTGGTATCAAAGTCCTTGACATTATTCTATAGCTTTGTAAAACTTTGGCAAAGCTTAATAATTTCAAATTAATGTTGTTTGTTTAATCATGATAGCCCCATGTTTTAATCGCTGAGAGGACCTGCAATACAAATGTAAAGTGTTCCTCCATCTCAAACTGGCAGAGTCCAGAGCTAAGAATATATATCCTCAAATATATTCTAGCTGCAGAATAAAGTGCTTTTGATTCTTGACTTTATTTTGGATAGTCTGCTCCAAGTTATTACAAGCCAAATTCAGTAGTGAGAAAACACATACAGCCTCAGCAGTCTTGTCTGGGTTTAAAGCAGTATTTGCTTTATGAGTAAGAGCTCCAACAATGCATATATCTACATAAAAATAGTTTTGATGTTTAAGTTAACTTCTTGCCAAGCTGGTGCAAAAATGAAAATGTAGAAAGCATAAGCATAGAAATAAGCCCCCTGTGCTGTAAGTCTGCTATTTACAGATACTTCCCCCCTCCCTTGGCAATAAGACCCAAGCAGTATGTTTTATAGCACTAAACTGAGCCACTCTGAGTCAATTTAGTGCTCATGGAAAGTGCCAGACTGACAGTTCAAGTGTTAAACTCTCCATAGCAGTGTATGATTGAGTTAAGGGGAAGCAGCAAGGAGAGTTTCCAGAGCACAGGCCACTGATGCATACCAATCGTGTTCTGCAGACGTGACAAAAGTCCAGATAGCACAATTTAGTACACAGACAACATCCACAGACAATTATTTCTCAAGCCCCAAGAGGCTTCTGAAGATGCTGGACCACCATGTGTCCTGAGAGAGCACAGTGAAGCTCCTCACACAATACAAAGCCCCAGATGGGTATGAAACATTCCAAAGTTTCAAACCAGAGCTGTCCAAAAGAAAAAGGGTCTCTATGTTGTAGAACACTGTAGGATTACAAAGCAGATGTGGATTTAAAGAAGAAGATAGTTGCTCACTTTTGGGACTTCTAGGCAGTTTGTCAAGGTCACACAGAATTAACCAGGTTGGAAAAGACCTTTAACATCATCAAGAGTCCAACCTATCACCCAACACCTTCTAATTAACTAAACCATGGCACTAAGTTCCTCATCCAGACTCCTCTTAAACACCTCTGGGGATGGGGTCTCCACCACCTCCCAGGGCACCCCATTCCAATGCCAATCACTCTTGCTGTGAAGAACTTCTTAACATGCAGCCTAAACCTGCCCTGGTGCAGCTTGAAGCTGTGTCCTTTTGTCCTGTCACAAGAGACCAACCCCACCTGGCTACAACCTCCTTCCAGGTAATTGTAGAGAGCAATAAGGTCTCCCCTGAGCCTCTTCTTCTCCATGCTGAACACCTCCAGCTCCCTCAGCCTCTCCTCACAGGACTGTGCTGCAGCCCCCTCACCAGCCTTGGTGCCCTTCTCTGGACACCTTCAAGCACCTCAACATTTTTCTTAAATTGAGGGACACAGTACTCAAGGTGTGGCTTGACCAGTGCTGAGTACAGGGGCAGAATGACCTCCCTGGTCTTGCTGGACACACTATTCCTGATACAAGCCAGGATGTCATTAGCCTTCTTGGCCACCTGGACACACTGCTGGCTCATGTTCAGTCAAGACAGGATGAGAGATAGAGAGCCAGGAGTTCACAGACACCTGCCCTGCAAACTAGTGTCCAAAGCAATCCACAAAGAGCCAGGATGTCTGTCTCAGCTTCACAACCTCCCAGCAACACAAGGGCAACCAAGCTGGTCAAGGACCAGGCAGACTGTCTGACAATAAGCAGTTGAGGATTCCCTAACAACAACTTCTCCAATGATGAATTACACTTGGAGATATATATTCTGTCTCATCCACTCTCCACTACTTTCCACCTTCTTTTAGCCTTCTCTTTTCACAAAGCCAAGAAGGACAATAAATAATTTTATTGCTTGGTTAGGAAAGGTGATGTGCAATGTGTCATCAAATGCACTACTTCATTGTGTTGTGGTGAGGTACAGAGAAATAGACTGGTTTGGTTGGAAAGGACCTTGAAACCCATTCAGTCTAAACCCCTGCATTCAGCAGGTTTCTCAGAGTCCCAAACCACCTGACCTGGAATGGTCTTAGGGATGAGGCATCTACCGCCTCCCTGGACAACCCCTGAGCCAGGGTTTCCACCACCCTTAGCATAAAAAAATTCCTCCTTCAATCTAGTCTAAGTCTTCCTATTTTAGTTTAAAACCATCAGCCCTTGTCTGGTCACAACAGGCCCTACAAAAATTTCTGTCCTCATCTTTCTTATCAGCCCTTTTCAGTAGTGAAAGGCCACAATAAGGTCTCCCTGCTACATTCATTTCTCCAGCCTGAACAACACCAACTCTCTCAGCCCAGCTTCCTAGGAGAGATGCTCCAGCCCTCAGACCATCTTCATGGCCTCCTTTGGCCCTGCTCCAACAGGTCCATGTCTTTCTTGTGTTCAAGACTCCAAAGATGGGCTCAGCATTACAGGTGATTATCTTGGCAGAGCAGAGAGGCAGAATATCCTCCCTCAACCTGCTGCCCACACTGCTGAGGACGCAGCCCAAGAGGCAGTTGGCTGTTTATTGCTGGCTCATGCCCAGTTTTTCATCCAACAAGGGAACCACCACATAGGAGCCCTACTCTGTTAGATCTGGGGATGACCATGCAGCTGTCACTAAAAAGCTGATAGGATGGACAAAATAGGTTGGAAGCTGTCTTTTCTAATACAGTAACAAGACTGCTCTTTGCTCCTTTTTTTCCACACGAGCAATTCGTCAGCTCAAGGATGTCAAAACATAAATGGAACACATGTAAGTGCTGTCACTTTGCCAATGACCCAGCAGGCTTGGCCCTGAGGTTTCAAACAACCGAAGTGTGGTCCCCCTTGTTCAGTAATGTGGAATTCTAAAGACACTTTATTAAAGACAAAATGACAGGCAAAATTACCTGCACAGGCACAAAGCCTGGATGACCAAACCAACACCACATCCATATGAAAAAGATAAATAGAAATTATGTACATACACAGTCAGTAAGACTTTGGCCACTGATTCAGACCTTTAGCCAAAGTTCATGAGAACTGGCTCATCAATACTCTGCCTCAGCTGAATGGTCTGGCAATTAAAAAGCCATCTTTAGACTCTAGTTACCCTACTTCATCATAAGTAAATGAAAACACATAAACAGAAACAATTAATCAGAGCTGCAGCCTCATACGTTACATATTTTTTTCTGCCATGACCTCACTAGCAATGCATCACAGTTTTTAACCACTTGGAGCTCTGATTCTAAGCTCAGCAGCTGTGTTTGTTTACAGGGCTAGAAATTAGCACAGGACAAATGGACTCCATCCAACTGACTTTTTTTTTTTCCTTTTTTTTTTGGGGGGGGGCACTTTCCACTACACTTCACAATATATTGGTCCTCATAGTCCTATCATGTATTTATCCCTGATGCTAGCCAAGGACAGCTCATAAGCAAAGATGATGCTCACTAAGGCTGACTGGGGATGCTTTTTACTGCTCAAAATGTGAGTCTCCTAATCACCAAGCACAGCTCAGACACTTGCAGCACTCTTTTTCCCTAGGAAAGTAAAGAATGTCATTGTAATGGGGCCTGTGCTTTACAAAGTGCCACTTCAGTAAGAGTGATGAAATGCAATTATGTGTTAGACTGCACACTTGTAAGCAAGCTCCCAAAAGCAGCTGGAAAAGGCTGTAAACCAAAGTAAAAAACATCAGCCCCCAAAATCATTCTCTATTTCAATATCCCTGTATTTTTTTCATAGACAGCTGTCTAAAAAAACAAAACAGTGGCCCAGCCCTTAAGTCCCTACATACTTTGTATCATTCTGTTAGCACAGATTTGAAAGGTGACCTAGAGTCAAGGAAATAATTTAATCTGAAAAAGGCCTTTAAAACTATCAAGTCCAGCCCTTAACCCAACTTGACCAAGTCCACTGCTGAACCCTCTCACTCAGCACCACACCAACATGTCTTTTCAATAAGCTGCATGGATGGGGATTCCATCACTGCTTTGGGCAGCCTGTTCCAGACCTTGACAACCCTTTTGAGGACAGAATTGTTCCTAATATCCGATCTAAACCCCACTCTGGTGCAACTTGAATCTGTTTCCTCTTGGCGTATCACTTGTTACTATGGAGAAGAGACTGATGCCTGCCTCCTTTCAGGTAGTTGTAGAGAGCAAGGAGGTCTCCCTTGAGCCTTCTCTTCTCCAGACTAAACAACTCCAGTACCCTCAGCCACTCCTCAGAACAGTTGTGCTCCAGACCCTTCACCAATTCCATTGCCCATCTCTGGACTCACTTCAGCATCTCCATTTCTTTCCCCCCTATCTCATTTTAGAACAAACAACTAAAGAGGAGTTACTGATTTCACCAGGATGTGGCAGCAAACACTTCTGCCCAGGTTCTCACACACCTGAAGGCAAACAGAATCTTAAATATTTGCTTTAATTCTTCAGAGTACTTTTGCAAGCAACTCCTATTTATGGTAGAACTCCCACAACAGATAAACACAGCATGCATTCAGTAGTGTTCTACAGTCTGTTTATGTCTTCCACGCTGCTAAAAATATGGTGGTTCCATTTAATAAACTGTATTATAAAGAAACTACCAAACAGCCTCCTTGGCAGCTGCCAAATCACAGTATTCAAACAGTTTCTTCATGCAAACATCCGTAACTATCCATTAATTCACTGACAAAACCTCACGAGGCACCTCAGGAGAGAACAGGCTTAAAGGTGCTATGAAAGTTCTTGAAATCTACACTCTACTCAGGACAGAAAAAGCCCATTTCCAGGAACACTGCCTGGGCACTGCATTTATGTGGCTCTCCCTCTCATTATTTCACACAGAAGCATAGAATTATCGAGGCTGGAATAGACCTCTGAGATCATCAACCTAACACCACCACATTGACTAGACCATGTCACTAAGTGTCACATCCAATCTGTCCTTAAACACCTCCAGGGATAGCAACTCCACCACCTCCCTGGGCTGTCCATTGCAGTGTCCAATTACCCTTTCCATGAGGGAGTGCTTCCTAACACCCAACCTAAACCTCCCCATGCACAGCTTCAGGCCATGCCCACGTTGTCTGAGAGAAGAGCCCAACCCCCATCTCACTACAACTTCCCTTCAGGTAGTCAGAGAGTGTGAGAAGGTCCCTCCTCAGTCTTCTCCTCTCCAGGCTGAACAACCCCAGCTCCCTCAGCCTCTCCTCATCAGACTTTCTGTCCAGCCTCCTCACCAGTCTCCTTGCTCTCCTCTGGCCGCACTCCAGCATCTCAATATCCTTGCATTGAGGGACCCACAACTGCACATACTGCAGAACTGCCTCACCACACTACCTGCTGGCCACACTATTCCTGTTACAGGCCAAGATGCCATTGGCCTTCTGTGCCACCTGAGCACACTGCTGGCTCATGTTCAGCTGCTTGTCACCCAGAACTGCCAGGTCACTCTCTGCCAGGCTGCTCTCCAGCCACTCATCCCCCAGGCTGTAACGCTGCATGGGGTTGTTGCAGCCCAAGTGTAGGACCCTGCCCTGGGCCCCGTTAAACCTCATACTGTTGGCCTCAGCCCATCGACCCAGCCTGTCAAGGTCTCTCTAAAGTGTCTTCCTACCCTCTAGCAGAGCAACACTCACCCCCCCACCTTGCTGTTATCCATGAATTTGCTAACAGTAGACTCAATCTCTTCATCCAAGTCATCAATAAAGATGCTGACTAGAACTGAGCCCAGTTCTGATTATGCCTGGAGCACACCACTGGTCACTGGCACTATTCACAACCACCCTCTGTGCCTGGTCATCCAGCCAGGTTTTAACCCAGCCAAGGGTGCACCTGTCCAAGCCATGGACTGACAGCTTTTCCAGGAGGATGCTGTGGGAGGCCATGTCAAAGCCCTTGCTGAAGTCGGGGTTTCACACTTTGCTGTGTGCAACAAAGCCTCTCCTTCCCTGAAAACTTCAGATCATAGAATCATAGAATGCGCTGGGTTGGAAGGGACCTTTACAGGTTACCTAATCCAAGCCCCTTGCAGTAAACAGGGACAGCCCAAACTAGATCACGCTGCTCAGAGGCCTATCAAGCCTGACCTTGAATGTCTGCAGGCATGGGGGCAACTACCATCTCCCTAGGCAACCTGTTCTGGTGCTCCACCACCCTTCTTCCTAATGTCCAACCTACACCTGCCTTTCTCTAGTTTAAAACCATTGCTCTTCATCCTAATGTCACATGCCTTTGTAAACAGTCTCTCCCCTGCTTTCTTGCAGCCCCACTTCAGGTACTGGAAGGTTACTATAAGGTCTCCCCAGTGCCTTCTCCAGGCTAAACACCCCCAACGCTCTCATCCTGCCTTCCTAGGAGAGGTGCTTAAGTCCTCCAATCATTTCTGTGGCACTCCTCTGGACACTCTCCTTTAGGTCCCTGTTCTTCCAGTGTTGAGGGCCCCAAAGCTGGATACAGTACTCCAGGTGAGTTTCACCAGAGCAGAGTGGCAATCACCTTTCTTCAAGGGCTGGCCACACTCCTTTTGATGCAGCCCAGGATGTGATCAGCCTTTCAGGATGCAAGTGCACATTGTTGGCTCATGCCCACTTTTTGTCCACCAGTACCCTCAAATCCTTCTCTGCAGGTCTGCTCTCTCTCAGACCACCTCCCAGCCTGTATTGATAATGGGGTTGTCCTGACCCAGGTGCAGGACCTTGCACTTAGCCTCGCTGAACCCTGAACCATGAGGTTCACCTGGGCCCACTTCTCCAGCTTATCTGGGTCAATAATAGCAAGTGATGAGGTTCTGGCATCACAAGATGCCTGAAGAGCCCTGTCAAAGTAATATATTGCAGTTTGCCATGTAATTATGTTATGTTTGAGCAGAGCGTTGGAAAACTTACTATAATCATCAGCGGAGCACTGAATGTTTTGATTGTCAGACAGGTTGTATATGATGCAAACATATGACTCAGAAATTATTTCACATAAACATTTTTGGTAACAGTAATCTGACTCATAACTTCCAACATATAAAATAACAAGCTGCACAAAACATCTGCGTGCTCCCAGCAGCCTTGCGAGCACTGAGAAACCAGAGGGTCCCATCCCTGAGGGCCCAAAGCTGAGATGTGACAAAAATCAACCTTCCCCAAAAGAGCCAAAGCGGGAGTGAGAAATGTTGTTGCTCCCACTGGAGATCCCTGCTGAAGAGCTGTGATGGTTTATGCCATCTGATAGTCTGCCCTTGGGCACCGCTTGGTTTAGATCCACATTTAACAGAGGTAATATGGGAAGGTTTGTTGTTATTCCACCCCGAAGCTTCGCCACGTCCACTCTGACACAATTTTCCTTCTCTTCATTTACTCATTCATTAGAGGATGGACAGCTTCTTTTACAGCCCCCTTCTTGAGAGAAATGTGCAGCCTTGAGTGACAAGGAGGATTTACCGTCTGTTATTTCAGAGGAGGCTTGCCATGTTTATTCTGGAAAGTGCCATGAATTAATGAACTATCTCTTCAAGCCTCAGTGACTCAGAGCTGCCAGCTCCCTGCCTGCCAGAAGCAACAGACTGTTTTGGGACACCATAAAATTGTTTTTACTGAGACTAGCGATAGCAAAAAAGTATCAAGCGGGCCCAATCCCAATAGCTCCTGAAATATAAAGGAGTCATTCTACTGGCTTCAGCCATCACACTGCATTTTTGTTTGGAGTTTCACAGAATCAGAGTGGTTTGGTTTGGAAGGGACCTTTAAAGGTCATCTAGCCCAACCCTCCTGCCGTCAGCAAGGACATCTGCAGCCAGAGCAGGTTGCTCAAGAGCCCCAGCCAACCTGATCTGGAATGTTTCCATGAATGGGGCATCTACCACCTCACCAGGCAACCTGGGCCAGTTTTTCACAACCCTCAGCATAAAAAATTCTTCCTTTTCATCCACCAGTATGCTAAGTCCTTCGCTCTGTCCATCATCCTCTAGTCTGTACTGATACCACAGACTGCCCTGACTTAGGGGCAGGACCTTGCACTTGGCTGCTACTTCCTCAGCTTCTCCAAGTTGCTCTTGATGGACCACTGCAGCACTTGCCTTGGTGTCATCTGCAAATTTGCTGAGGGTGCACTTAATTCTACTGCCCTTATCATTAATAAAGACACTGAAGAACACTGATTCCAGTACACACTCCTGAGGGGCAACACTTATCACCAGTCTCTACATGGACATTGAGCCACTGACTTCCAGATGTCTCCTTTGCTGTTCAGAGACCCAAGAGGAAGAGGTGCCTCTTGCAAGAGCTGTCACTTAGGGCAAGCAATAGACACCAGTGGACATCGGGGAGATATGCATGTTCAGGTAGCACTCACAGAGATCAGGGGTGACTGACATTCAGTTGTCTGCAGGCACTTCTGAGGAGTCATAGCCCTAACACAATGTGGTAGCAGAAGGTACAGATTGTGCATCACAGATTAACAAGGTTCACAGGCAGGACAGACTAATGCCTAAGGCAAGTGAGAATCTGTGGTCTCCAGCTGATGCTGCAAGCTGAAGAAAGGTGGGTTTCACCAAGTAAGATCCTACTGTTCCAACACGAACCACTCATGGACCTGTCAGGACACAGTGCAGTTTCACGGTTAGATGACAGGGCTGGAAACAAGAATTTCAGAGACCTCATCATAGCCCTGGTCCAGCTATGCCCTCAGAAACCTAGCTTGGCCATTTTAAAAACGAGTATAGCAGTGATTTATGTTCATCCGAGCATGCTGTGAGAATGCAGTGCTTATGAAGTGCTTCCAGGTCCTGACTAAAAGACAGAGCAGTATCTACATTGTCGTATCTACTGTGCTGTCTAGCAAGTCACAGGCATCACACATCTGGCAGAATGGAACAGTTTTTTGCACAGCACAATTGCTAAAGTGTAAAAACTATCACATGCAAGAAAGAAGACACAGACAGTTTCAAGTGAAGAACTCCAGCATGTTAAATAAAGCAAATTTCTCTCCAGCTAGCTTCCACAGCACAGTAAGCTGGAACTTCCTTAAATATGAGAACTCTTTTGTACATCTCCCTTTTTCTTCACCCCCTTTCCCCTCTGCCTTTTTTTTTTATTTTGTGGGTAAAAAGAAAGAAGAAACTGAAAAGGCAAGCCAAGAGATTCACAATCACCAAAGCCTGCAGAACATACAGTGAATTTTGGCAGGACATGCATGTTTATCCTTTTCATATGCTGTTTAAATTATTTTTATAAACAAGTCATTATCTTGAATAGCCACTGCTTGGTCCCTTTCATGTCAAAGATGTTTGATGTTACAATAATCAAGCAGAAGGGGCTGCATGCTTGAAATGCAGTCTCAGGATGATGGTTTGCGGGCAACAGAGACTGCTGCTCTGCTAAAATGAAGGGCTTCTTCTCTCAGCTTTGTTGTTTAAGTTGAGCCTCTGGCATTGAGTGCACCCTCAGCAAGTTTGCTGACAACACCAAGCTGTGTGGTGCAGCAGACATGCTGGAGCACAGGGATGCCATTCAGAGGGTCCTTGACAGGCTGGAGAGCTGGGCCCAAGCCAACCTCATGAAGTTCACCAAGACCAAGTGCAAGGTCATACATCTGGGTCAGGTCAATCCCAAGCACCAATATAGGTTGGGCAGTGACTGGCTTGAGAGCAGCCCTGAAGAAATGGACTTGGAGGTGCTAGCTGATGAGAAGCTCAACATCAGCCACCAGTGTGCACTTGCAGCCTGCAAAGCCAATCATATCCTGGGCTGCATCAAGAGACTTGCATGGCTAGCAAGTCAAAGGAGGCGATTCTCCTCTTTTACTCCACTCTGGTGAAACCCCACCTGGAGTACTGTGTCCAGTTCTGGAGTCCCTATTACAAGAAAGATAGGGATGTGCTGGAACGTGTCAAGAGAAGGGCCACAAGGATGATCAGAGGGCTGGAGCACCTCTCCTATGGAGACAGACTGAGAGAGTTGCACTTGTTCGGTATGGAGAACAGAAGGCTCTGAGAAGACCTCATTGGGGTCTTTCAGTATCTGAAGGGGGCCTACAAGAAAACTGGGGAGGGATTTTTTAGGGTATCAGGTAGCGATAGGACTAGGGAGAATGGAGCAAAACTAGAAGTGGGTAGATTCAGATTGGATGTTAAGAAGAACTTCTTCAGCATAAGGGTGGCGAGACACTGGAATAGGATGCCCAGGGAGGTGGTGGAAGCCCCATCCCTGGAAGTTTTTAAGGCCAGGCTGTATGGGGCTCTGAGCAACCTGATCTAGTGTGAGTGCGTTGGAATTGAATGATCTTTCCCTTTCCCTTGAAAGTCCCTTTCAACCCTGACAACGCTGATTCTGTGATTCTGTACATGCAGGTGAAATCTTTGTGTTTCTATTAAAACACCAGCTTTCCACCAGCCTTAAAATTATTAACTAAGCTGCTTCCGTTTGCAACAAAATCATGCACACAGGACAAGGCTCATGAAGAAGCCTCTCACTACTTGTATGCAAAAACATTGAGGAACCAGGCTCAGGATAATAAAAAGAAGACATGGGTATAGTAGAAGCCTTTAAAGCCTCTTCCCACACCAAGAAGTGTGCTTAACATGACTGAGCTGGACTATAGCTGGGCTTGAGAATAAGAAACAGGAAAGAGAAGCCCATGTTAAGTGAAAAAGAAAATGCTTCCTCTTTTCTTTTCCTACAGAACACGTGGTGATTAAAGAGTGAAGTTTTGACCTCTGCTCATCTGGATTCAGCCGGAGAGAGCTTGCACCTCTGCTACATGAGGAATTAAACCTCAAACCACTTAACTATTCCTCAATACAGAGCCTTAATCCAAACACTTTTAACATGGTTTGGAAAATTTGTAAGTTAGGCTGCAGGAAGTGTTCGCAGAATCACAACAGAGTTTGAGTTGGAAGAAGCCTTTAAAGGTCACATAGTTCAAGCCCTCTGCAGTCAGCAAGGACATCCTTCGACTGGCTGCTGAGAGCCCCCTCCCACCTGGCCTGGAATGTCTCCAGGCATGGGGCATTTATCACCTCTCTGGATCACTTGTTTCAAGCAACTTTTATTACAGAGTGCACAATGCCAGAGACAGACAAGTCTTTTACATCTTGTACATGCTTGTTACTGGTCAATAATTTTCCAGCTCACCTGGACAATGCCATTCCTAGTGAGAGGGCTGGGACTGACTCCTACAGCTTTACTCTCCTGAATTTGTCTCTTTGGAAAGCTCAAGAGACACAAGGCTGCAGGAAGGCACCTTTGTTTCAGACCAAAACTGAAGACCTTTTCCTCCCTCCAACACCTCTTGGCTTACAGGACCACACAGAGTGGTGGGGGTCAGAAGGAACCTGAAGATCATCTAGTCTGACCCACCCTGCTAGAGCAGGATCACCTGGAGTAAATCACATGGGAACATGTGCAGGTGGGTTTTGAATGCCCTCAAGCTCTAACCTGGTCTCCCTTTTTAAGTGCTGGTGTGGAGTGAAGTGCCTGTGCTTCAACAGACATTATGTCACCCTTTAGTCCTTGTACAAACAGTGTCTAATACCTCAACTGTACATGCCGCATGGACACGATGCAGTAAGTGACAAGATAAGAATACTGCAGCTGCAGAACTGCTCTCACCACAAACATTTGTATGCATGCTTTAGACATGACATGTTTTACAGCCTGTACTTGATAAAAGCACTTCTGGCTCTCCATTGGCCACCAGTAAGGTTTTGGGTTAAGCGAATATACCTTCTCTAAATAGGGAGTTTCAAATAGCCTCTCACACTGCAAACAAGCACCAAAAGGCAGGGAATGACACATCTTTGGAGCACAGTTTGAAAAAGTGCTTTCTTCTTTATCATCAGGGAATTTGACTTCTTCAGAACAAGCGTTAACAGTGTCCTGATGAATTGGTACAGCTATTCAAGCCACAAAGCACATCTGCACACTGAGGATATTTCAAATACTGTGCTCCTCTATTCATTATCTTTTTATTCTTATTATTATTTCATACACTAATATTTGACTGATGAATATTCCAAGTTTACATGAAGACAGCTGTTCTAAATTCTGGGGCATTCAGGTGATATCATTGGATATTTTTAAGGGGAAAGTTCACAGGAAAACAGTTAAGTATTCTTGTGATTAACACCACATCGGATCAAAACAGTCATGTCTAGCTCTCTGAAAATACAACTACTGTTTTAGTTAGCAGAACACTTCAGCCCTGTCTGTATTATCCTTTTGTGCCAAAAATTCCCACTGTTGCCACCACTGATTCAATCCTGTCATTGTGCCATGATGAACACTGCAGCCTGGAAGAGAAAGAGCTGCAGGCAGCACTGTCAAAATCTCTGTGCCCTTAACAGCAAAATAAAAAACCTCATGCACCACCAAAAAAAAAAACCAAACAAACCACCCACCCCAAAAAAACAACAAACTCCTCAAAAATCTGGCCAACCCTCCAAGGCAATTGCTTAGTCTGAAAGCTTAAGCAACTAAAAGTTGAGGAAATACTGGCCCTGATCCATAGCAAGTTTTAGGAAAGAAAGTCCAACACAATGTGTTAGACACTCCTGCGAGCCCACAGGAGCTCCATTTCTTCGATTAAGCTTTTTGTTCCTTCAACAACTCTGTGGCAACTGCAGCCTCTTGCTCTTCCCAAAGTTACTGCTCTGGGGTGAAAAGCACAGGGCTGCAGGGCTCCCCAGGGAGTGGGCATTTCTTTGGGGTCCACCACTCCCACTGTGACCACACAAGAGGTGGCAGGAGGCACCACTGCTCATCCTCTGCCATCCCATGAGTAGAAAAAAAGGTGGCAACAAACAACTCGCTGATCAGTCTTCATCCACAGGCCTTCAGCATATCACACAGCTGGAGAATTCCAGTTCCAGATTCTCACAATGGTGGCTTGGGCTGGAAAAGACTTGAAAAAAATCATCCAGTTCAATCACCCTGCCATGAGCAGAGACATCATTCACAGAACCACAGAATGTTAGGGGTTGGCAGTGACCTCTGAAGATCACCCAGACCAATACCCCTGCCAGAGCAGGATCACCTACAGTAGGTCACATAGAAACGTGTCCAGGAAGATTTTGAATCTCTCCAGAGAAGGAGACTTCACAACGCCCCCAGAGTGTCTGTTCCAGTGTTCTGTCACCCTCACAGGGAAGAACTTTTTTCCTCAGGTTTACATGGAACTTCCTCTGCTCCAGCTTGCACCCACTGCCCTTGTCCTATCTTTGGGCATCACTGAGAAGAGCCTGGCTCCAGCCTCCTGACACTTGCCTTTCACAGATTTATAAACATGAATGGGGTCATCTCTCAGTCTCCTCCAGGCTAAAGAGCCTCAGCTCCATCAGCCTTTCCCACAAGGGAGATGTTCCACTCCATCATCTTGGTGGCTCTGCACTGGACTCTCTCAAGTTCCCTGTCCTGGACACAATATGCCAGATGTGGCCTCATCAGGGCAGAGTAGAACCTCTCTTGACCTACTAATCACACCATTCTAACACACCTAGGATGTCATTGGCCCTCCTGGCCACAAGGGCACATTCCTGGCTCAAGGTCATACTTCTGTCCCATCAGGAACCCCCAGTGCCCTTTCCCCTATGCTGCTCTCCTGCAGCTAAACTGAAGGAGTTGTGTCAAGTGTTTTCCTGAGATCAAGATAAGCCACATCCACTGCACTACCATCATCAATCCATCTGGTTATGCCCTCAAAAAAGGACATCAAGTTGGTTAAACATAACTTCCCCTTGGTAAAGCCATGTTGACTGCTTCCAATGGCCTCCTTAACCTTGATATGCCTAGAGACAGCACCAAGGATAAGTTGCTCCATCACCTCTCCTGGGATAGAGTTGAGGCTGACCAGTCTATAGTTACCCAGGTCCCCCTTTTTGAAGACTGGAGTGGTTTGCTTTCCTCCAGTCATCAGGCACATCTCCTATTCCCCAAGACTTAGCAAAGATGATGGAGAGTGGCCCAGCAACCACTTCCACCAGCTCCCTCAGCACCCACTGGTGCATGCCATCACAGTCTGCAGACTTATGGATGATGGATGTCCAGATTGCTCAACTGATTCCTACACCC
Organism: Psilopogon haemacephalus; assembly: GCA_013396835.1. Taxonomy (NCBI): domain Eukaryota; kingdom Metazoa; phylum Chordata; class Aves; order Piciformes; family Megalaimidae; genus Psilopogon; species Psilopogon haemacephalus. The sequence goes on from VWZI01012626.1 coordinate 777,551, forward strand.
CTTAATTGATCACTAGATCTGGTTTGAGAGCCACATCCAACATGAGTTTGAACACTTTAAAGGATACAACATCCACAGCTTCTCCAGGTGATCTGTTCCAGTGTCTCACCACTCTCATTGGAAAAATTCCTTCCTTATATCCAACCTAACCTACTCTCTTTCACTTTAAAGCCATTGTCCCATCAAAGGGAGATCCTATGTGCGATCCAGCATCAGCCTCCAAGAATCAGGTACACAGAAGACTTCCTAGTCCATAACCTCAGCCTCCTACCCTCTGGGGTTTGATGCCTGCTAGAATAAACAGGACTTTGTCAACCATGAGCCGTTTTCCCAAACAGTGTTTCACAGAATCACAGAACATTAGGGGTTGGAAGAGACCTCAAAAGGTCATCTAGTCCAACCACCCCCCTTCAAACAGAAATGCTGAATGATTAGTAGGCGCACTGGACTTAACAGCCTCAGCCGTGCATATGCCAGGATGCAGCAGAAACACACGACGGGACCATTTACGTGCCAAGTTACTCGTATCTTCCACTAACCCCACAACAGCTAGCAATGAGGCAAGACAGCTTAAAAAAGAACCATGCCTCCGTGGCATGGAACATCTAAACACCACCTTCCTTCCTTCCTCCTAAATCACGAACACCACTTAAAAGTTTATATTTACAACCCTGAGACAGTGCGTCACTGGCGCGATGCAGTGGCTTAGACCCATCAAGGATCTACAGCTCCTTAGTGGAGGGATGGAAAGAAGTCCTTCCCTGCAGGAGATAAGCACAAGACACCCGTGACTGAGCCAGCCCAGTGATTTTTCTGAAGAAGCCATGTTCAGCTGGAAGAAAAGTGCCAAAAGAAAGCCTGTTTATAAGAAGTAGTTTAGTTTCTGCTTCGTGTGAGGACAACAGCTAATACTAGAAGCACTGCTTTTATTTTTACCACAAAACTCAAACAAACCAAGCCCACGCCTGGCTTTGCATTTCAAAATGCAACATTTTAGGTATTTACACATACAAACTTCGACTCAAATCAGTCAAGGATGATTTGGCAGTACTTCTTCCTACTGCAATCACTTAATCACTGTTGTTGTAAGGTTTCGACACTTCACACAAACTTCAGACTGTACATCTTCAGTCTTGGGAAAGCCTTCACAAAACAGAGAATTGTCCTGCTAGCACCACACAAGTTTGGTTCCAGCAGTTAGTCCAGGTGACACTTAGACCTTGATAAACTGCCTACACAAACATGACCCTCCACTCACTTCAGCAGTGCAGGTGTGGAACAGCAGCTTTCTAGGAGCCCCATATTTTACAGGGCTCCTGGCCAAAGGCATAGGGATGACTGCAGTCCCTCAAATTCAGCATCTGGAAGATCTGAGAACTTCTGCAAGACCATTTGCCCTTTCTTTAATCATGTCCTCAGACAGCTGCACACTTGCAGGCAGCTCGCAAGCAATGACTTTCAAAAAGATGACAGAAACAGGGACCCTGAGATGCATCAGTTGCAGAGCAAATGCAAGGCTACTCTCCAACAATTGGGATCTGTCTTGGCATCAAAGCCCAGCATACAAAGCTTGGCACAAGGCACTAAACTCATTCCCATCATCAGCTTCATGATTTCTAATACTGGCCTGCTCTGGACACATGTGGAGGATGCTGTTCGCATGCCAAGAGCATAAGGCTATATGCAGCCAGCTGGCAGCACAACCAGATCTGCAGCATCACACACTCAGTTATTCCCTGAGAGGAGATGTCTTGACCTTTACAACATGTGGCCAAGAGTACAAACAGATGGGATGACAGTATGAATGCTACAGTCCTGTCAATACAATCACGCAATATCCCTGATACATCTTGGTTGCCTAATTTCCTACCTCCTGACAGCAAGCCTGGTACCAGGACAAAGACAGGTGGTCTGAAGGATCAGACCCTTCAGATGAGACAATCCACCTGCTTTCAAAATGCACATGAGAATGCTGCAGCTTCCCTCTTGTGAAAAGCCTTGTGGAGCAAAGGCATATTGCCTATGCCTAAGTTGCTATGGATTTGTGCACTATCATTCCTAGAAGGAAATCTGGTAGGTGACGGCTGACAAAAAGATGAAAAGCCTGTTTGGAAGACAACACATCCATACATTGCTGCTTTATGGGGAAGGGGAGAGAGAGTATTTGTACAGGGAGCCCTACACTGACCTCTGAGCAGCTCCCTTGCACTGAATGGGAGCACCCTTGCCCCAGCAGGTACTTTTAAGTCTTGCAGGAAAGACAGAGATCACATGGGATTTGGTATTTAAACATAAAAAAGGCTTTTTCACCACGACCCCTACTCAAATCACACAGAAAAGCTTCAAGGATGCCTGCAGCTGGGTTTTCCCCTCACCATGAGAGTGGTGAGTCCCTGGAACGGGTTACCCAGGGAGGTGGTTGGGGCCACATCCCTGGAGGTGTTTAAGGCCAGGCTGGAAGAGGCTCTGGCCAGCCTGATCTAGGGTAGGATATCCCTGCCCATGGCAGAGGGGCTGGAACTAGATGATCCTTATGGTCCCTTCCAACTCTGACTGTTTTTATGATTCCATTCTATGACTCTGCCTGAAGACCCCCAAGAGACCTGTGGGTCTTGTGATAAAGGGGCAATCCCTCTCTCCTAATGTACAGAGACACAAGAAATCCAGGCTGGTAGCCTACTGCAAAAAGAGAGCACACTGGCTAACCAGGTATCACACCCCAAAATCACTCTTTCTACAGTTCTTCTCTCTGACAGATTCGATGGGCTCAGACTGTTCCTGCACAGCCATCCAGCTGTCAACGGCCTCAGATTTGGGTCATAGCAGAAATCCACAAAGACTCTTGTTTCATTTCTTGGTTGGTTTTCTCTTGGGAAGCACGTGGCTTTTTTTTTCCACTTGGCATAGATGCCAGAACAGGAAGGCATGAATGAGGAGCAGAAAACTTTATTCCCTGTTTTGACACAAAATTGCTCCACAGCACCTTTTACTATATTAGGATAATTCTGACCACAGTTAAGAGTAGCAAAGTCTTCAAGATTCTCATTTCTGGTGCTACACACAGCACACACTTGTTCAAGACATCAGCCAGTCAAACAAGGGCTGGAGAGCAGGTTCCCTTCACATCAGCACCAATGAGCCAGAGGAGACCAGGGAGGCTTCAGATCAGCTTTAGACCGGCAGTTTGGTTTGCATGGTGACTTCTCTCTCCTTATCTCCCTAGACTGAGGGAGAAAGAGTTTGTTGTGAGGAATTTTATGCCAGCAAAATACAGTGATGCTTGCCTGAGTCTAGCTGTCAATTCAGAGAGATCAGATCATCAGGGAGATCCCCACATCAACCTCAGGGTGTCTCGTGAGGAGAAAGAGGTGGTAACCCTATGTGAAGAAGGTGCATCAGTCAAACAGGAAATGTTAACAGTTGTTCTTGGATGCCTTCCTGCCCAAACTACCCTAAGTGATCCTGCCTTGGTGGGGAGGTTGGACTCAATCTCTGGAGGTCCCTTCCAACCTCTAAAGTTCTGTGAGTCTGTGATTCTTTTCCCAGCAGAACTGTGTCAAGGCATAAAACAACAGAGTGTTTTGGGTTGGAAGAGAGCACTGAAGATCAGTGCCCCTACAAGAAGAGCTGAATAGTTTCACAAGAACACCCACAGGCCCACAAGGCTCCCCCCCAGCACCACAACCTTGCTATACAGCCATTCCCCTGGAACAAAAGTCTTGGCCTGATAAATCCCATATAGATCCCAAATGCAGATGTTTCCATCTGTGATAGACATCCTGGCTTTCTATGTGAGAGATTAAAAGTAAAAGGCCTTTTTGGATGCCTCACCCTAGTGAAAACATCTGAAAGAGACAATTCTAGGATCACCTCCCCAAAGCCAAGATCAGGTTTAGCAAAGGTAGATGGTATTTTCTGCCAAACTATTTGTTGGCATCTAAACTGATAAATCTAAATTATTATCTCAATTATCTGAACCGGTTTATATCTTATACTTTTTTTTTACTTCTAATGGGAACGAACACTTATTTGTACTCCCTGATGCTGGTCTTCAAGCCCTTCAAAAAATAAAGTACTAAGCATCTTCTGGAAAATGTGAAGACTTGAAGTTTCCTTATAGTCAGCCCATCAGAGAATCATCACCCACGTCCTGCAATCTATACACCACCAGGTAGGCAGGAGAAATCCTAGACTCAACACATAGAATCACAGAGTTGTTTTGGTTGGAAAGGTCTTTAAAGTCATCCAGTCCAACCACTATCTAACTCTATTAAGTCTGCTGCTAAACCATGTCCCTCAACACCACATCTCCATACCCTTTTAATCACCTCCCTGGGAAGACTGCTCTGATGTTTTACATTTCAAGTGCAGAAGTTTCCTCTAATATCCAACTTACACCTCTACCTGGTGCACCTCCTACACTTTGAAAACTGATGTTTCCCGTTGGTGTAAAACAGCAGCTCCTTGTGTCTGGAGAACCTCCATATCTCTCTGCCTTCCTTTCTCACTTTTACAAGAAGACACCATCTCCCTTAGAGCCTAGGACAAGCCTGCACTGCTTGAATAATGTAACACCTTGACAAACTCCATGAGCTTTGCAAGACTTCACCCAGGAGGGCTTGTATCTGAGAAGAAATAGAAGTAGGAAAACCATATGGAAACAGGAAAGTGCTGCATTCCCAGACTGAAGGACTATGCATGTACATCGGGAAGGGCTGGAGCACTGCACCTTTAAAATCGGTGACTATAAACTACTGGGTCTCTTTGAGCTGCAGGGCTGGAAACTTAAATGCATGTTTAAAAGAACATCGATACCTGGAGACCTTCAGGACAAAGCAGGACTTCACACAGCTGACCTACACGGCTTCCCAACACAACCAGAGGCACCACCAAATGTTTGTCTGGCTCTCTGCTGTAGCAGAAGCAAAATCAGCACCAGAACCACAACCACCTGCACTGGTTTCACACCCCCACAGCTGCACCTATCCTCAGGACAACCTGCACCAGGTACTCTTGCATCATACCACAAACTCCTGATCCTAAGAGAAGGGCAAGAGCCCCTCACATCTCTTTGGTAGCTGCCTCTTCAGTGCTGGAAAGGCAGGTCTTTAAGGTTAAACACAAAGCTCTTCCAAAGCTGAGTTAACCAACCTGAAGTTATTCCACGTTTGATCACATGCAGAAAAACCCAAGTAAAATCATTCCAGCAGTATCTGCTTTGAAGGAGACTCCAGATGTAGATTTTCAGGGTTGCTTGGCATAAGTTCCACTGGAAGAATCAATGTTGTTCGGGTCAGGAAGTTTTCCCTTTGTGCTATGATCCCACCATCTTTCACTGCATTTTTTAGGTTATATCTGATAAGCTGCTTCCATAGATCTCTGGCTGCCTCTCTGCCATCACACCTTTGCTTTCTATACTGCAGTAGAACCTTGGGCTTCCTTTAGTGTTCTGACATGAATTATTGCTTAGTGGCAAGACCCCCAAAAATGCCTGACAGGTCAGAGGAGCTGCAGCAAACAGCTGAACAGCTGTTCAGACTCAGCCCGTCCATTTGCCAATACTCTGCTAACAAACAATCACATTAAATGACATTATGGTTTCTGACTCGGAACTTGGAAGTTGCAGAGAAATTTCTGCAGTTGATTCATACTTCCTGAGGCTCACAACCAGCATTTCAGTTGTGCTATTTTACTACATTACGTGAGGAATTTTCCCTCTTGTTACATAAGTGTCTAGAACCAAATCATCAGAACTGATCTGAATCATACAAATGGGGCTTTTCAAAGAAACAGATGCTTTCAGGTCTACTGCCTAACACTTGTCTCCTAGTGCTTTATAAAACAGGCAGATAAATACATTCAAACCACCACTTTTGTCCCTGAAATCAGCTCCTGCAAGAAGAGAGGCTCAGCCCAGTCTCCTGCAAGCACCCTGCTCGGCACCCCTGAAATAAAACATGCTGTGGGGATTGTCTACAGACAGCTACAGTCAATACCATACTTAAATCCACAGCTCCAGGTATAGGTCCTCAAAGTCCTTATGGCAAAGAAAAGAGCCAGCAGTATTCAAAGAGGTTTGGAAGGGTGGAAAGGGAAAAGCACAAAAGCAGCTGTCCTTTGGGATCCAAACATCTCAGGGTTCAAGCTGGACAGAGACCATGCTGGCATCACTGATGGACAATTTCAAGATGTCCCAATCAAAAGCTCTGAGATGATATCACCACTTAAATTTTCCCAAGCCAATTTGAAACCAGAAAGCTGAGATCTTGAGAGGTTTACTGACAGTACAATAAGCCCATGGAATTCTGCACTGTTCTAGGAGCTAAGTCTCTTCAATTTCGTAGAGCTATGGAATCATTTTTGTTGAAAAAGACCTTTCAGAACCTTAAGTCCAACACAGACAAATCCTTCAACAGCCTTCTGCAGTACAAGGGGACACTTCTGACTAACTGTGTGATTTTCATCAGGTATAAATATCATCCAGCTCTTGTTCTAAAGACATACAACATGGCACAAAGCTCTGGAATGCATATACCAGTATTTGTATCTACCAGTACTGGGAGTTCACAGAAATTTCCCACTACAGCAACAATATTGCTACTCCAGATGAGGAAACACACAACAATCTGTATTTTTATTAAAACAAGACAAGGTGTTCACAAGTGTCATTGTTCATGCATATAGCACTAATGAAAAGACAGCTTCCAGCCAACTGGGCTTAAGACACTTGAGCTTCACAGGAATTCCTAAAAAATATATATAAGGGAACCGCAATTTGCCAGATGAAATATTTCCACTCTCCACGTTTGGCTGAATCTCCTTACACTGTTTCCTTATAATTGCAGTATCATATTGAGGGCTCCGTTAAGTAAAATGCTTAATGACTTCCCCACTGAAATGCCCACCTCAAAGTACTTCGGATCAGAAATGCACTGGCACAAGTACGCCTTGGCTGAGCTCTAACAGAACTTAGTTCAAGACAGAACTACAGAAAGCCGCATAATCATCACCATAACTAACTCAGATCCCCTTAAAAAAAGGCGACGGGGACACCACGGATTAGTAAGGACGTACTGAGTAGCACGGAATGTGCCCAGCAGCGTGCGAGGTACCTTGCTTCAGCCCAAGGGGAATCCGTGCCCGACTGGACTAGGCACACGGTGAAAGTAACTTGCTGCCCCAATTCTGCTGCCCAGGAACACGAAGCAGGTGTGTTTAACTGAACAACAAGCGTCGATTGCTACCATCGTAACGAGGGCAAGATGACTATCAAAAAGAATAGTATCAGACCCGCTTCTTTTTTGTCCCCCCTGAGTCTACATTCTAGGGTGTACTTTTTTACCGTCTGAGACGCACGGGAGGGTTAGCTCTTCGCCAAAGCCAGCTGGCCGAACTGTCAGCAGCCCCCCGCCCCCGCCGCTCTCCCCGGGGGACACAGGACGGTGTCCGCTGGCTGTGTGGGCTCCGCACGCCCCACCCTACCCCGCTCCACTTCCCGGGAACTCACCCAGGTTGACGAAGCTCATGACCATGTCGGCGTCGTTGAGGAAAGCGCTGTCCTGCGAGCTGGGCTGCGGCGGCAGCGAGGCAGGGGACGGCGAGCTCCGCTCCGCACCCGCGCTGCCCTCCGCGCCTTCGGCCAGGGCGTGGTAGAGATCCAGCATGAAGCGCGGCGCCGCCGTTAAGCGCCCCGCCGGCGGGTCCGCCGGTTCCCGCGGCAGCGGCCGAGGGCGGGGGGGGAACCCCAGCACCGAGAGGATCTCCCGCTGCATCTCCCGCTTCTCGTGCGACTTCAGCCGCCGGTAGAGGAAGCCCGAGGTAGCGGCAGCGGGCGGCAGCTCCCCGCCCTCGGCGGGCAGCGCGGGCTCGGCGGGGCGGCAGGCAGCGCTCAGTAGCGCCCAGCAGCAGCACAGCCAGGCCAGCCGCAGCGGCATGGCGTTCGGCCGGGCGGAGGCAGGAGAGATCCCCGCTTGCCCCTCTCCCCGGGGGGCTCCCCGCCACCCTCCAGCCCCGCTTCCCCACGGAGGCTATCGCCTGGGCCGGCGGGGGACCGGCCAGGCCAGAGGGGCTCAGCGCTCGCCGCCGCCGCCGCGCATGGCCGCCCGCGGGGCACCGCGGGGCAAGGGCCGCCCTCACCCCCGCCGCCNTCTGTGTGGGGATGGGGAAGAAGAAGAAAGAGGAGGAAGAGCAGCAAAGTTTGTCTCCTACGGCTACAGCCCCGGTCCCCGCGGGCTGGCCGAAGCGGGGCTGCTGGCGGCAAGGGCTAATCACCAGCGCGNNNNGGGCGGGCAGAGGCTCCTCCGGGGCGGGGAGCGGGCCAAGGGCGCAGGTAGCTCAACCCCACCAGGGTGGAGGGGTGGGGGCAGGTTGAGAAGCGGCAGTCCCGTCAGCTGTCAGCGGTTTGCTGCGATTAAAGCAGCGCTCCGCGAAGTAGCGACGCTGTCTGACCAAGCTCTGCTTCTCTGCTGGCTTGGGTCTTGTCAGAAGAAGGGTTTCGATCACCCCTCCTGCTGCTGGCCCCTGGGGGATGAGTTGTTTGTCTTGTAAATTAGCATGGTTTGAGTCGGAGGGGACCTTTCAAAGTCACCTAGTCCAACCCCCCGGCAACGAGCACGGACAGTTTCAACTACATCAGGTTACTCAGAGCCCTAAACAACCTGATACGGAATGTTTCTGGGGACGGGGCATCTACCACCTCTCCGGGCAACCAGTTCCCATTCCCTGAGAGTGGTAGAGTGCTGCCTTATTCTAAACCTGAACAAGCCTTATGGATTTAGAGTAAATATAAGAAAGAATTATTTCCTATGAGGGTAGTGAGACACTGGCCCAGGTTGCCCAGAGAGGTGCCCCGTGTGTGGAAATACTCCAGGTCAGGCTGGACAGAGCTCTGGTTGAAAACGTGCATGCTTACTGCAAGGAGGGTTGGACTAGATTACCTTTAGAGGTCACTTACAACTCAAACCATTCTGGGATTCATTTTGACAGACTACAACATAGAGTAATAGAATTGTGGAATCATGATACAGCTTCTTCTGCAATACCTTGTGAAACTGAGCACGAAGCACTGGTAAATGGCTGTTGGGGGGGGTACAGGAGCTCCCTTCCTGCCCTTATCCGTGGAGTACCATTCTGCATGCTGTGAATACTGCTCTAAAAGAACCTACCTGTTCCTTCAGGTTCCCACTTTGGCAATTTAGACAAGATAACCTTTAAAGGTCACTTCCAACCCAAACCATTCTGTGATTCTACAATAAATGTCTACAGTTGCTGCGCTGATTTCAGCCCTTTCCTGGAAGAGAACAAAACCACCATCCAACACTCTAATAACAGCAGTTAAGCTGAGTGGGAGGCAGCTCTTCCAAGTCCTGACCTCTGGCTATATGGATCTGACTAAAACTGAGGGAGTAAATCCAGGCTAGCCTCGCTGAAATCAGCGCTATTGCTCTAGGTTTGAACTGGGATCATTTACTAGGAGTTGGCCCTGAGAATGGTATCTGGACTGTTTGAAGTCACTGGCAAAATTTCCATTAACTTCATTAGAGTCAGAATCTGGCAGTAAACTTGTATTCAGTTTCCCAGAGACGCAGCTGAGAATATTCAAGGCAGAATATGTTATTTTCAGAAGTGAAGGTTACTATTTGAGTATAGATGTCATGGGGTGTGGGGGAAGAGTATGGAAGTTGCTTTTGTGACTCTCCCCTTTTTTTTTTCAGTTTGTGAAGATACTCAGAATTTGAAAGTGAGGGTGCATGTAACAGCATATGCACCCAAGATTCTTTTTGCCATACTGGACCCCATTACCTTCACAAAAGAGCCTGGTGTCATCCCTGAAGGATTGGGGAAGGCGATGTCCAGGGAAAATCTTGTGCTGATGATACATTTATCCCCTTCTCTCAGCTTGGAGCGATGCAGCTGGTTTGACTACAGATGGAGAACAGGGCTCACTTCCCAGCAAGCAGGTGAGAAACAGCCTTTTGCGAAGCAGTGTGGGATCCCACTGAACAGAGCCATACTCCTGGGACAAAGTCCAGTGCACAAGTTGTCCTGCGTTCCTCAACCTGCCAAGAAGGCATTTTATAGCTGCCTTAGGAGGGACAGGGTTAAAAATCAAACTTGGAGGCTGGGAGGAAGCTCGGGAGGCCAGATGTCAGTGAGTAAGATCTCCCAGGCAGGTAACAGAGGTGAGCAGCCACTTCTCTGCTATTTGCTTCCTAGGTTGTGAGCCTGTTTGGATGGGGCTGCAGCAGAACTTTGTGGCCTCTGCTTCCTGTTTTGACAGCAGTGGAGGGAAGTGTCACATGATACAGTTATCTCCAAAGAGTGAACCTTTCCACCCAAAGTGTCTCCTGCTCATCTTGAAGACAAGGAGATCCTGCACATTTAGCCACATATAGCATCAAACTTCAGAGTAGCTGTTGGGTGTTTCTGCTTCTCTGATGCTCCAATGTTTATCACCTACAGTTTTTATTCTGAAATAAAAATCCTTGAAGTATTTCCATTTGCATGGGGGTTACTGCAGTAAATAGCAGATGTAGTAACCACTGGCAGCATTGGGACATCTGAGTCTGAGGTGGTCCTAGGGAAAAGGACACACAGCAAACCTTCCAGCACTTCCTTATTAAGTTTCCTTGTCCTTAAGGTAAGTTCTGGAAGCAAACCTCCTCCTTAGGAAGTCGTTGCAGCTTTGGTAAGTTTAACTTAAATCATTCCCTTTCTTCCAAGAGGTGGAAACTTACTGTCCCTGGAAATGGCTCTTGCCTGTAGATGTGAATACTTTGCTGTGGGGTTTCAGCTGACACAATGAGACCTAGGAACATCAGTGTGTCTCACAGCTGCTCACTGGGGTGTGGAAGAAAGATGTTTTCTCACAGAGCAGTTTTACTTGCTGAGCTATGAAAGAATTAATTTTTCATGCCGAGGTCACACACAGTAACCAATTTCAGATATTCCTGCCATCTGAAAAGAGAAGTTTCTGCAAAGGATTGTAAGACTTAAGAGGAGAGCTGAGCACCTGCAAAGGAGTGTTAAGACTTCAGAGGAGAGCTGAGCCACCTATGTTTCTGGAGTGTAAAGGCTCTGTATTTGGTAGCCGCTGTAGGCTGACACATTTGAAGGGTTAATTAAACGTAAGTACTGCTACCGGCAGAAACTGTCGCTTGCCACGGAGCCTTCGTAGCTTATCCTCCGCCTAAAAGTCTGCCGTACCGTACACTTCGGCTCCAACTTTCCCTATGGTATCTTCCAAAATGCTGTGAGTGCAGTTTCTGATCAGCTTTCCCTGCTCATGACAGACATCTGGTGGCAAGCCCGAGAAACTCGGCTCTCTTCCTGGAAGTTTCCCGCTTTTCTAAGTCAGCAGTCATAGAGATACCGAATTATTTGGGTTGCAAGGGGCCTTTCAAGGTCATCTACTCCAATCTTGCTGCAGTCAGCTGGGTCATCTTCGATTAGGTCAGGTAACTCAGAGCCCCAAACAACCTGAACTGTTATGTGTCCAGGGATGGGGCATCTGTCACCTTCTGGGGCAACTTGGACTAGTGTCCCACCACCCTCAGCATAACAAGTTTCCTCCTTCTATCTGGGGAGTTCCACTTAAACATGTTGAATAACTTATTTGCTGCGAGAGTGCCAGAGCCCTGGAGCAGGCTGCTCAGCGAGGCTGTGGAGTCATCTTCTCTAGCAAGAGTCCAAAGCTGCCAGAGATCCTGGGCAACCTGCTGTGGGTGACTGCTTTATGAGACATGCCTAGAGGTCTCTTCAAACCCCCACCCTTCTGTGATCCTGTGATAGCACAGAACTTACTATTTCAGTGATCCCTTCTTAACACAGAGAAGACATTAGATTTTTAATTTCAGATTCCCACCTTCACTCCAGCTTCCAAAGTGCCTGCAGCGAACGCAGGATCCAGCGCTTAGGGGGTCAGCAAGGATGCCAGAGAAAGGGCACTTGCCCTCTTTGCACTCACATTGCCAAGTAAGGGCAGGTACTATTTTAAAGCAGCCTGGAAGAGCTGTAAGCAGGAAGAGTGACATTTGCTTTCTAAAAAACCCTGCACTGTACAATAACGACTTAGCCAGGATGGGCTATTTGCAGTGCTGCGCTCAAGAGGAGGTCGAAAATGCAAACATACCTCCCAATTTTAGTGTGCTGGTTTCCAAGGTCTGCTTGTGAGAGGAGAAGGAGCGGTCGAGTGTAATTTTAGTTCAAAGCTCGAAGCAGGCTAAAAACAGTGTTTGCTATGAGAGCTCGAATTCTTCCTTTTTCACTTGCTGAATGCACTCTCCCCACTGCAAGCTGGGACGGCTGGAAAATAGAAACATCATCTTATTTGCATGGAGCAAACTACTACTTTCTGTACTCAGAAAAATCTCTTTCTAAAAATAGGCAGCGATGATTTCCCAGATCAGAACACTTTTAAAAAGGGGCTGTAAATATTAATTCAACAGCACAACCAGACGACTCTCCTTGCAAAAGCAAACACCTAAAAGTGAGGTCGAGTCCCACTATGCATTTCACAAACAATTTCAGCTCTGTTCCAACCCTGGCCAACATTTCCATCTCATCAAGGATATACTTTAACGCGAACAGTTGTAGCTTAAAGTTGATTTGAAGTCAATATTATTAAGGGAAAGGGACCCAAAATGGCAGCAATTAAATAAATATTAATATACTTTACCATAAATATATTTTCTCTGGGTCTTTTCGTGGTGTTTTTGTTTATTTTTTTTTGCTACCACACCTTTTCTGTTTGAAATTGAATGAAGTCAGCTATAAAAGGGAAACAACACAATCTTCTCTGCACAGGCTGTGAATTAGACTTGGTGAACTAGCAGGACAGTTGCTTTTTATATGAATTGAGATGGAAGTAAATGGAAGGTCAGTATATGCAGAAATAAATCAGTTTGCAGAAATAAATCAGTCTACATGAGGTAAGAGCCTGCCTTTAGGCTGCTCACAGCCGAAGACATGATTTTAGTGAGAAGAGGAGCCGATTATTATCACTGCCACAGAGTCTCAGCTTGGTGGTGGTCAGAAGGGACTTCTGGGCATCATTATGTCCAACCCCATGCTACAGTAAAGTCACCCAGAGCAGGCTGCCCAGGATTGTGATGTTCAGGTGAGTTTAGAATCTTTGCAGAGAAGGAGACTCCACAACCTCTCTGGGCAGCCTGCTCCAGAGCTCTGGCACCCTCACAAGCACAGAATTTATTCCATATGTTTAGGTGGAACTTCCTGTGTTCATGTGAGGTGTAATGAATGAATGCCAAGAGGTCTGTGTGATAGGTTGAGGTTGGGAAAGGAGATGAAGAGGCAAAGAGGAGTCCATATGTAAATGTTTACCAGGCACATCGTCTTCAAGCATTTGATCTGGATTTAAGTTTTTTATGCTTTCATTTCATAAACACACATTAGTAAGCCTAACTCTGGCTTCTATTTTTGCTTAGCGATTAATTTATATTCATTTCATAAAGCCACGTGGAAGCAGAAAGCTTTCTGACAGGTTTTCCTCTTTAAACCTCAGCAAATCAGCAGAAGGGTCTAAAGTAACAGCAGAGTCCTCTTCCACGTGTTGAGAGCTCTTTCAGCGTTTGTAGGAGCTGCCATTTCTGCCCTTGTGGCAGTGGATGTTTGCTGTGGGTTTAGGACAGATTGTCCTACCACAGAGATAAAAGTCCTTCAGGGACCGGAAAGGCTTAGGTCGATGGGCAGGATATTGCAAACTGTTAATCTGTTTTCCCTTCCCACATGTCCCTATGTAGCCAGGCATCAGCCAGTTCTCCTCCTCTTTCTCCCTTCTCTCTGCTCGCTGCACCCACAGCAGTTCTGTCTCCGGTTTGTGGGGGAGTTTGCAGCCTCCTGCAGCCCTCAGGGCAAGCTCATTTCTTGCTACGTGGCTGGGCCTGCTGAGGCCTGGGGGGCGCCTTCAGGCCTGCTGAGGCCCGGGGGGTGCGTTCAGGCCTGCTGAGGCCCGGGGGGTGCGTTCAGGCCTGCTGAGGCCCGG
>VWZI01012626.1:791599-942549 GCA_013396835.1 Psilopogon haemacephalus
GGGGGGCGTGTTCAGGCCTGCTGAGGCCTGGGGGGCGCGTTCAGGCCTGCTGAGGCCTGGGGGGGTGCGTTCAGGCCTGCTGAGGCCCGGGGGGCGCGTTCAGGCCTGCTGAGGCCTGGGGGGGCGTGTTCAGGCCTGCTGAGGCCTGGGGGGGTGCGTTCAGGCCTGCTCAAGGCCTGGTGCGTCCGGCTTGGTGTGGGGCACTGAGGCCTGGAAGGCTTGTCCTGGGTTGCGGGGGAACAGTTCAGCCTGCTCCTGGACCTGCTGAGGCTGGAAGGGGTGGAGGCTTTGGGAGGTTTTGGCGTGGTAGAGCTCAGGCATATAGAATCATAGAATCAGTCAGGGTTGGAAGGGACCACAAGGATCATCCAGTTCCAACCCCCCTGCCATGCCCAGGGACACCCTACCCTAGATCAGGCTGCCCACAGCCTCTGCCAGCCTGGCTGCAAACACCTCCACAGATGTGGCTCCAACCACCTGCCCTAGGCAACCCATTCCAGGCTCTCACCACTCTCATGGTCAACAACTTCCTCCTCATGTCCAGTCTGAATCTCCCCACCTCCAGCTTTGCTCCATCCTCTTTATCCCTGTCACTACCTGATAGCCTAAAAAGTCCCTCCCCAGCTGCTTTGTAGCCCCCTTCAGATACTGGAAGAACACAAGAAGGTCACCTGGGAGCCTCCTCTTCTCCCGACTGAACAGCCTCAACTCTTTCAGTCTGTGCTCATAGCAGAGGTGCTGCAGCCCTCTGAGCATCCTCATGGCCTGAATACCTTCTGTATTTCTGTACATATTTGTAAAAAACATTCCTATTTAACCTCCAATTCTGTGCAAGTGTTTTCATTCTACTCCTCTGGGGTAAAATACTTTTCTGTCCTTTTGCCCTGTGCAGCTCATGGCTCAAGACCAGGACAAGGTTTCAAGCAGCGAGCTCATGAGCTCCTAAAAACCACTGCAATTCATGAAGAAACTGGAGAGCTGAAAAGCCAACGCTGAAAAAAAAAAAAAAAGTGTGCATCTGAAATAGGAGGGCCTGGCTGTCACCTCGTGCTATAGAACAAACCAGCAAGAACAAAGCAGCAACGCCAGGGGTGTTGTGGGATGGGACTGCAAAATGTCCTGGAGAGAACACAAAAGGAGTTCTGAGATCTTATTTAAAGTCGCTCCGATGGGGTCTTCCCTAACCCGTGTGCAGAATGCATCCTTTCAACAGCTTTTTTCTATTAAACTGGGCTAGATGCAAGCAACAGGAGAGCGAGGTGGGGACGGACAGGTTATGTAACTCTGAGACCACAAACGCTGTTCCCAGCAGCATCCTGTTGTGCACAGACTGCCTTTACCTCACCTATCTGCACACAAAGGTGAGTCCTTATACACTCTCCAAAAATAAATGGTTGACTCTTTCCCACTGCATTAAGCTCATAAGCCATTTTCTACCAGAAAGCCAAGCAGCCTCAGATGCATCCCACCCTGACCCTGCTGAGTATCTCCCTCCTGGGTGAGGCAGCTGCAGGGAGCACAGTGGGCAGCTGGGTGAATTCTC
The DNA here is from genome assembly GCA_013396835.1 of Psilopogon haemacephalus. Taxonomy (NCBI): domain Eukaryota; kingdom Metazoa; phylum Chordata; class Aves; order Piciformes; family Megalaimidae; genus Psilopogon; species Psilopogon haemacephalus. Next base: position 793,143 of record VWZI01012626.1, read on the forward strand.
CCATCCTCACTCATCTGCAAGGCTTCCCTGCTGCCACTGGGCTCTCTGTCCCCTTCTTGCAGCACAGCTGCCACCACAGGAATTTTCTACCTTGTGGCCTTCAGATAAAATGAGCTTCCTACATTTTTTTTGGTGCTTATGGACATTCAGTAAACACCAGTCAGTTTCATTTGCTTTAACAGACAGCTCACTCAACAGACTCAAACACAGGTATTTTAGGAAGCCACTGCAGAGGGCAGCAAGTCTACAAAGGCATTTGTAGACATCAAGAGCTGCAACAGCTTAGAAACCTTTTAAACCCATATTGTCTTACAGCCAACCATTTTCTTTTGTAATTCAGGAGCAAAACACTCTCCTCATCCCCCAGAGAGGATGCTTTTCAACACCGGGACTTACTGTCACTGAGCGTTGTGGATTGGTTCCTCGAGGGAAGCAACTCAGCCTAGAGGGAAGGGGACATGAGTTTCTTCCCAAACACACTTGAACATTTAGGTTTGGGAGATACACACTGCGGTCTTGCTTTTGTTAGCAAGTCAGGAGAAGAGCTGATGTAAGCGGCAGCTGTATATGAACTTCAGCTGAAGAGATGCAGCTGCTACTGTGCGCTAAGCAAGTTTCCATGCCAGCTCAAGATGAGGTAACTCTGAGAAAAAGAGCTGTCTTTTCTCTTTCTACAGGAAACATCTAGAGGCTGATAGGACAGATCTTGTATCTTTGTCTTCTGGAGGTAGGTCCTTACAATGGTCACAAAGAAATGTGTTCTTTTTAAAGGCTGTTACAAGAAAGCCTTTAAAAGCAAAAATCATTTCTGTGTTCTTAGCCTTCCCTGAATTAATGAAATTGCTCCTTGATGAAGCAGAAGTGATAACCTGCTAGTAATTGCATTGCTTGTGGGAGGCTTCAAGTTTCCAGAGCAACAGCATGCCCGTAATGCAAAGCTTGTCTGTGTTGCACTGTTGGCCCAAAGCAGAGCTCAAATTTTCTCTCAACGAGCTCACACTACAGTTCTGAAGTCTCCATCCCTCCTGTGTGATGCCAGCAGCCCAGACCTGGCTGAACCTCGAGGGCATGCAGGTTGAGAAGCTACAGCTGCCAATGCTCAGCTGGGACACAGGCACTCTGCATTATTGCTGTAACTCACCATAGAATCACAGAATGGTTTGAGTTTTTAGGGACCTTTGTCTTCTGATTCAACCCCCCTGTGTTGAGCAGGGATGTGTTCACATAGAGAAGGTTGCTCAGAGCCCTAAACAACCTGTCCTGGATTATTTTAAGGGATGGGACTCAGCACTGGTGAGGCCTCACCTTGAATATTGTGTTCAGTTTTTGGGACATTGAGTTGATGAAGTGTGTCCAGAGAAGAACAATGAAGATGCTGAAGGACCTTGTGAGGAGTGGCTGAGGGAACTGGGGTCATTTAGGTTGGAGAAAAGAAGGCTGAAGGGAGACCTTCTCACTCTCTACAACTACTTGAAAAGAGGCTGTAGAGAAGTCAGTCTGTTCAACCAAGTAGCAAGTGCTAGTACAAGAGGAAATGTTGTGCCAATGCAAATTTAGGGTGAACATTACGAAGACTTTCTTCACTGAAAGTGTTATTAGACATTGGAACTGCTTGCCCAGAGAGGGGATGGAATCCCCATCCCTGGACATATTTAAGACATACGTAGATGTAGTGCTTAAGGACATGGTTTGGTCAAGGACTTGTCAGTGTTAGGCTAATCATTTGACTCGATGATCTTAAAGGTCTTTTCCAATTGAGATGATTCTGTGATGCTGTGATTCTGTGATCTGCTCCAGCTCAGCATGGGTCTCTGCTCATGTGTAAAAGGGTGACTTGCACCGGGTGGAAAGAGTCACCCCTAAGGTATTGTTATTGTTTTCATACCTAACGAGTACAGTACTACAATAAATATATATATAGTCAATGAGAAGATAGGATTAGTTTAAAGCTAAGTACCTCTGGTGTACAGGACTAATTGGCCTACACTAAGAAAGCAAGTGCCAAGGAGTTTTGCAGAGAGGGGAGAGCTGATATGACAGCTCCAGAGCCACGTCTCTTTTTTGTGCCATGTAGATTGTTGTGTTTAGAACAAGGTCTCTGCACCTTACTGTTCCTTTGCTGTCAAACTGACATGCAGACAACTTCAAGTAGCTTATTTTACTGCATCAGGGGATTCTTCCAGCAAAACCCCAACAGCCTCAGAAATAAGCAATTAAAAGCTCATTTCCAGGCACTTTTGAGACATTAGGTGTAACTCTGAACACTACATCTCAGACAACAGAAGCTGTACAGTTGCATTAGCATCACACTCTGGTCAGGCTGCTCTCTAGGTCATTGAGCAGGAGCTGGGGTGGTGGGACAGTCCCTGCAGGCATCCTTAGGGCTACGGCATCCTCATTTTTCCCTACCTTACAATTAAATGTTGTCAAGACTGGTCTCTGTGACTGAACCCCTGGCAGGGAAGGCTCATGTCCATGCCACTGCTCCTTTACCACCCAGAACTACTGCTGGTCTGCACTATCATCCACCTATCTTAAGAACTATTCAAGACAGCACTATGTGGTCTAAGCCAAAATCATGCCTGAGACAAAATCACCAAACTTCAGACTGGTCCCAGTGGAAACCCAACATGTGGGAGGAACACATTTCTAGGCTAACTTCTTGCTTAGAGTAATTCTAGTCTCTTACGATGGCTTTATTTCACTCGGCTTCGAAGAGATAGAGGATGCAGATAATTAATTATAAAAGACAGTTTAAAAATTAAATAAATAAATAACCAGTCATCCCACAGCCCCCAGACAAAACCAATACACCAGTGACAGCACATGGGCCCTGCTTAGTGTGGAACCAAATGCCTGCAGCTGATCTCAATTAGAAAAGCTTCTGCCCTCTTCCTTCTCCTAGAACCATAGGGAAACACTTTTAATTTCCTTCAAACCATATGACAATATTTGGCAAGTTCTGTTTCCTCTCATGTAAAATAAAACAAAGCAGTAAAATATGATAACAGTCCATCCAGTAATGTTCCAGTTTCACTTGTGTGATACTCAGAGAAGTTCATGGCAGTGAAAGGAGTGGGTACTCTAATGAGGTGTTATGGTTAGCAGCCTATGGGAGGTATATTTAATTTACATACTAATGATAGGCTAATTATTATCTAGCAAAGTAAGATAATAGAATGTGACAGATGTTGGATGTTCTCCCTTTGCACTGCACTAGATGTACATTTTACATTACTGTTTGCATCATGAAAGACCCAAGAGGCCTCAGTTTTGGATTCAGAGCCTTATGAGGCTTGACTAAGCAAGAAAGTACTCAATCCCATCCATAAAAAAAGAAATACCAGCTTGTTTTTAGCATTTGTATCACCATGTTTGTGTAGCTCACTCTTCACAGAGCAGCTGTAAAGGTGGCAGGTCAAAAGGACCACATGAAAGCCCCTACACAAGTCATTCAGTGGTAACCTTGGCCAGAGAACAGCAATGAAGCTGGTGGAGAGCCTAGAGAACAAGGCCTGTGAGGAGTGGCTGAAGGAGCCTGGTTTGTTTAGCCTGGAGAAAAGGAGGCTGAGGGAAGATCTCACTCTCTACAACATGAAAGGAAGTTGGAGCAAAGTAGGGCTTGGTCTCTTCTCCCAAGTAGCAAGTAACAGAGGAGAGAGGAAATGACCACAGGCTGCACTAAGGGAGCTTTAGGCTGGACATTAGGAACAGCTTCTTCCCCAAAATGGGAACAGGTTTCCTGAGGAAGAAGTAGAGTCCCCATCCCTAGAGGCATCTAACAGCCATGGTGACATGGTGCTGGGGGACATGGTTTAGTAGCAGACTTGGTTAATGCCTGGACTCAATGATCTTAAAGGTCTTTTTCAGGCTAAACAATTTCATAATTCTGCAGTATCCTTGGCCTTGGAGAGCATTGCTTAGCAAGATGAGGACTCCAGTCTGGCTGCTGGCCAGATACTCAAAGCTCCTGTGGGATCAGCTCCATTTGGACAGTCAGACAGCGCCACTGGCAATGGGAAGAACCATTTCCAAGGGTACATATGGATGTTATAGACTCTTTCTGTGAGTTAAGTTAATGCCAGAACCACTCTGAACAGCTGAGCTCTATTACTAGAAAGAGGTTTTAGTATTTGCCCCTCAGTTTCACATTTGAAGAGGCAAAAACTTATGTATAATGTCAATTACAAGTTCATTTTATAGAAACAACTCTGAAAATGACAGTGTTGACTTCTGAACTTTCCTAACAGGGGTCATATCTGATACTCATTTCCAGGTGACTTGCCAGTAGTATGAACTTAGCTTGGATTTCTAGACTCAGTGCCCTGAATGATGAAGCACTGAAAATGCTTCATCATTGATCCACATTAGTCTTTGCAAAACGATTTTGTAGGTTTGATGTCCATTGCCAGCATTTAACAGGAGCTGTAAATGAGTAAATCATCTGCTCACACACATTCTCTTTAGCTTGTCAGATGTGAAAAACAGAGATATCCTGTGAACCTCTATAAACCAGAGACCTGCTGGGAACCTCTGTAACCCATGGAGTAATAGCTGCTTTCCCACAACTCTCCAGACTGGGACCGTATTGTAGTTACACACTGATATGAGCTGATGTTGCTGGGAATAATGCTGATGGACCAGTGTTAGCTTCCATGGGACTGCTCTGTGACTTGGCAATTTTCCACACTGCTTTGACACTAAAGCAACTCAGGAACCACCAGTAGCAAGCACATAACCACTCCCTGCCCTCTGACTGGCATCGCTTGGAACTGGATCACTCATGCACCAGAGGACATCCCCACCTCACATCTCCAATCACACCCATCTGAGCTTCCTAACATAATTCCATTGGTTAGTGGTGCCTCTGTAAGAAATTAAAAAGACCCATTTTCACCTGGACAACTACGGAACAGGGAGAATGAGACAGTTCTTCCACAGTTAGATGGGAAACAGAGCTGAATCCTGCTTTTCTGATTTCCAGCCAGTGCCCTAAACATAAGCCTATTTTCCATTCAATAACAGATTCAATCTGTGACAGGATTCTGACATGTGGATTTCGTCCCCAATAAGGATTTTTAGCCTTTGGGTTTAGATCAGCCACTGTCACCACCATGTTTCTTCAAAGAGATACTCAGAATGAGCATCAGCCACAAGCTGAAACAGGGAGAAAGGCAAAAATGGTTCACAGATTCTCTGAGCTACTATGGGGATATGTGGTCAGGATCAAAGGGGACTGCAGATGACAAAAGAAGCCCTTGAAAGAGATCTTGAGAGATGCATTTTCGTGCTCAATGTTCTCTATGATTGCACCACTTCGTTCTCAGAGGCTTAAACAGGTTAGTGACAATGAATCAACTCTAATAATTACAACATGACAACATACTGAAGCCAGTGTGCGGAAAGTGGGGGCTGGAGCACCTCTGCTATGAGGACAGGCTGAGAGAGTTGGGGCTTTTCAGCCTGGAGAAGAGAAGGCATCGAGGAGACCTTATGGCAGCCTACCACTATCTGAGGGGGGCCAGGAGGGCTGGGGAGGGACTGTTCACAAGGTCTTGTAATGACAGGATGAGGGGGAATGGGTTCAGATTGGCGGAGGGGAGATTTGAACGGGATGTTAGGAAGAAATTCTTCACAGTGAGGGTGGTGAGGCACTGGAACAGGTTGCCCAGGGAGGTTGTGGCTGCTCCCTTCCTGGAGGTGTTCAAGGCCAGGCTGGATGAGGTCTTGAGCGACCTGATCTAGTGGGAGGTGTCCCTGCCTGTGGCGGGGGGTTGGAACTGGATGATCTTTGAGGTCTCTTCCAACCTAAACCATTCTATGATTCTATGAAAGTGCTTTGTATTCCCAGGTACTCTCTGGTCATCACCATCTCCAACATCTGACCACTCTGAGAGCAAATAAAGTATTCGAACAAACCAGGCTGCTAACAGATGAATAATTTAGATACATCCTTGATCAACTACTTCCTTCACAGAGAGTGTTTTTTCTATTAAAACAGTGTCATCAACAACATCTTTGGCTACCTAAAAAAAACCCACACAACTGTTTTGTGCTGTGAAGCACAGTTGCAACACGACAACCATTCACAAAGGTGTTTTTATAGTTCAGGCCATTGCATGAATAAACAAGAGTACAGCTAAGATACACTAAGCACACATTAGTAACAAGGGCTAAGCAAAGCTTTGCTTTATCTCCCACTAAACAACTTTCAGGAGGATTTCCACAAGACACAGCCTACAGCTCTCTTGTTCTTGCTCTAAAGCAAATGTTTTTTTCCTAAGGTGTCTGAAATGGTGTAGATTCTATAAAGTTTCCTGACAAATGACCAATGAGATACAAATTAATACTTGTTTGGTAAGAAGCTGTTAACTCCTCTGACACTGACGTGCTGGAGCAGGTCCAGCAAAAAGCAATGAAATTGGTGAAGGGTCTAGAGAATAAGTCCTACTAGGAGAAGCTGAGAGAACTGGGGTTGTTCAGTCTGAAGAGAAGAAGGCTGAGGGGAGACCTTCTAACTCTCTATAACTAACCTGAAAGGAGACTATAGCAAACTGGGGGTCAATTTCTTCCCCCAGTAGCAAATGACAGCATAAGAGGAAATGGCTTCAAGCTGCACTAGGTGAGGTACAATTTCTACAGTAAGGAACAATTTCTTCCTCAAAAGAATTGTCAAATTGTCAAGCCCTGAAACAGGCTGCCCAGGGCAGTGTTGGTGTCTGAATCCTTGGATGTAGATGTGATGCTGAGGGACATAGTTAAGCAGTGGATTTGGTAGTGTTAGGTTAATGGTTGGGCTCAGTGACTTTTGGGGTTGGGGTTTGTTTGTTTGTTTGTGGGGTGGTTGGGTTTTTTAAATTTTTTTTTTTGTGGGGGTTTTTTGGTTGTTGTTTGTTTTTGTTCTACAGTCTAAGCAATTCTGTGATCGTATGATGATTATCAGGTAGCTTTGTCCTCTTGCTGGTGAGCATGACTCCAGGGGAGATAGTGTGAGCTCTGGACTCATGTCTCCATGGGAAGGCCGAGGGCATGCACCAGCCATGAAAATATTACTCTCCAAAGAACAGCCAGGCATCAATTCCCTGCTCCCAGATAATTTCCAGCAGTTGTCATATGGTTAATTCTCTGTCATTGCAGGCCCCTTCCAACAATGACATAGACTTTACAACTCAAAATAACAGAGTGAACAAGACTGAGTATTGCTGCCAGTACAGGAAGCAGGACTCAGACTTGCCCCTACTTTCCCTGAAATCTCCCTCCTTGGTGCCATAACTTTAATTAAACATAGAATTATTAAGGTTGCAAAAGTCATCTAAGATCATCAGGTCCAACTGTCAACCCAACACCACCATACCCACTAAACCATATGCTGAAGTGCCTTGTCTACATATTTCATGAACGCCTCCAGGGATGATGACTCCACCACCTCCCTGGGGAGTCCATTCCAATGCCACATTTAGCATTTTTCATTTCCATCTCTATTGTCTGTGCACAAACTATTTTTCCTGAAAAAAAAAAACCCATAGAGTTTTAGTTGTAGACTATTTGTTAGTTGTAGTTACAATTGCTGCAATTGTCATTAGTGGAATTCAAATTAAGAGTAGATTAATTTAAGCTAGCAGTAACTGCTTGAATGAAACATCTTTTGTCATGGAAGCACTGTAAGTGAGCTGTTTACAAAAGCTTTTACATGTTTTCCAGGGTAGGGAGAATGGGAAGAGTTGCAGAAGCATAAAAAGACCCAATCAAACCAGCCACAGAAATGACAGCCTGCCTTCCAAACAGTGCTGAAAATCTGCACCTGCAACTTCCCCCTGCTACCACCCCTTACTCAAAAGCCTTGATCGTTGGGCATGCCTGGGGTTTTGCTTTGACTGTTGGGGAGTGGGCCCAGAACAGGTAGACCAACACCTTCTAACTTTCATTGCTTTGACTTCATTGCCAAATCACTGCTGAGTGCATCAGTGCTCCTTCACCAATAGACATGTTGTCACTACAGTTGTCTCTGACACTTCTGTAGTGACTGCAAACATAAATTATCACAGAATCCTAGAATGGTCTGAGTTAGAAGGAACCTTAGAGATCATCTAGCTCCAACCCCACTGCCATGGCCAAGGACACCCTTTAGTAGACCACGTTTCTCAAGGCTCCGTTCAACCTGGCTTTGAACAATTCAGGCTTGGAGCCACCTGTTCCAGTGCCTCACCAGGATGGGGCACTTAGTTGATTGGATAGGGCAGGGTGAAAGGTTGGACTGGATGATCTTAGAAGTCTCTTCCAACCTGGTTGATCCTATCCTATCCTATCCTATCCTATCCTATCCTATCCTATCCTATCCTATCCTATCCTATCCTATCCTATCCTATCCTATCCTATCCTATCCTATCCTATTTCATGGGGAAGAATTTATTCCTGATGTCTAAACTAAATTGAGCTTTTTCCAGTTTTAAGCTATCACCCTTCATAGAATCATAGAATGGTTTAGGTTGGAAGGCACCTCAAAGATCATCTAGTTCCAACCCGCCACTACAGGCAGGGACACCTCCCACTAGAACAGGTTGCCCAAGCCCTCATCCAGCCTGGTCTTGAACACATCCAGGGAGGGAGCAGCCAATCATGAAATATACATAAATAAATAAAGCAAATCAAAACATAACATCCAAAATAAAGTTATATATTATTCCTCTTAGCTAGTAAATAAGTGGGTGAAATAATCTTAGTTCAGACACTGAGGCTGGATTTTTAAGGATATTTAAGGATGAAACATGCTCTGAGGCACTAGAAGACTTTCCAGAAGTGCATCAGGAGTTCCCATCAATGTAAATAGGAATCAGGCAGCATAAGAATTTCAGAAAAATCTCACTGTATGCATGCAACAAGGGCTTTGGTATCTTTGAAGATACCACTCATTGCCACTGCAAACTGATGTGTTCAAGACAAGCTTGAAAAATGTATTTCATTGTTCTATTCAAATAACGTATTTAATAATAGGGACTTTATTATTCATTCTCACATAGCTTGCAGAGAGAAGCTTCTTTGTCTTTCCCAATCCAGGTTAAGGTTTTTTAAGTGCTAGCACCTAGAAAAATACTGAGCAAGGAATTTGATAAACTTGAAGATTTTCTTACTGCCTTTTCCATCAATCAACTCCTCAGGACCAAACCAAGCTTTGAGTTACTGCACAAATCTGACAAAGGACAAACCAACATTCAAATGACCATTGATGAAATACCCAGACACAAGTAATTCCTCCTACCGCTCTGCCTCATGAAGAATGTATTCCCCTAATAACAAAGGAGATGATAGAGTTAGGGTTCAGCATGCTGCTGCCTAACTGTGAAAATGTTTGCTAGAAGGTCAGATCCTGTGATAAAAAGGCTGCATCTTTTTCTCTCAGTTTCTAGCCTACCTCAGTTCTTATTACCATTGCCTTTACCTTTGCCTTTGTTCTTGTCCCCATTATTCTTATGGAAGAAAGCTGTTCCAGAAGCAGAGCTCTGATACTGGGAACCCTCTTATTTCCAGCCTAAAGTGGCCATATTATACTTAGGCTTCTTATTTCGTGCTGACGGTGGAGAGTGGAGAGTCACAAAATGAAATCCATGCTCTTGGCAGGCCAGTACTCAAAAAACAGTATACAGAACCTAGCCTATATCTTTTGTCAGGCAACTTCAAATTGATTTAGGAGCCTGCAGCACATTTCTTACTGCCTTTAGCAAAAGAGGTAAGGATGATGCTGTTTGCAGTGCTTCATGCACACCTTTAAACAGCCCAGGTGTTTTGTTGAGTAGAAGCATGCTGAGGCTAAGATTCTTAGAATTTAATGAATAAAGCATCTGGAAAACTAACTCTGGAGAACAAAAACCTCTGTATTAGTTACATAGCTTCATCTGCGTTAAAAAAAAAACCCAAACAAACAAAAAAACCCCAACCAACTGCAAACAAATGTAAGCAGACAAAAAAACCCCAAATGAACAAAAACAATCCCAAAACAAACAAACCAAACTCAAAACCCCAACCAACTAGAGAAGCTGCTACAAATTTCAGGTGATACAAGTAGCCTGTTTCCATTTCAACTGGAAAAATCCTACTGACCTTGCCGGCTCTAACATTACCTGAGGTGAGACCAGAAGAGATACAGTGTTGAGTCAATAGATACTGATACCTGTGAATTCAATACTGATACCTGTGGATCTAATTCAAGCTTTTGCTTTCTGAAACTGGATCCACCTACATTGCTTTTTATGAACAGGCCTTTGTGAACATGCCAGTGGTGAATTTGCCACTGATGGAAATGTAAACATGTCCCTTGGCGTTGCCTAAAATGGTTTATAAAGAACAGAGGATGATCACGGGGCATAAGGAAGTGAGGAGGCCATAAGGAGTGGAAAACACCACTTGGCCAACACTCTCTTCCACTAACATGCTAGTTGGTCCCTCTTCAGTAAGACAGATGTTCTTCTGCTGCTCACAGCAGCTCTGAAAGTACAAGCCACTGGTTTTAGGAGCATTTGACTCTACAGACAGCCTTTATTCCCCTGCGAGGCACAGGCAGCTCTCCAACTATCTTTGCAGCAGACACAGCAGAAAGGACTCCACTTGCAAGAGCAGAGGAGTGGATGATATATTTTAACACACCAGACACACTCTGCACCCTGCTTGTCACTAACCCTGCAGAAAGTGGTCATCTGAAGGCCTGGCTCAGGAGCTCTTGCTGGACACCTTGTCTTCTTTGCCCACATTGAGAAATAAATGTCAACTTTCCCCACTCTCCAAATCAATGTCAACAAGTTTGACATGGCTTCACTCTAACTCTGAGACTTTGGAAGACAGAATATCCATGTCTGATCTTGACAGTCTTTAAGGGACACCACACACACCCAATGATGATTAGTTCCCATATACATCAGAAAAATTCATCAAAGAGAGAAATTTTATGGGGAGCAGGCATTCTAAGGGATTAAATAAGCCACAGACTACTCAAAACTTGTAAGGCTTTTGGGAAAACTCTGACAAAATTGGAGAGAAGGAACACATTGGGAACACATCTTTTTGTCTGCGAGGCAGTATCACAACAATCCACTGTATATTGTATTTGGCGTGCCCAGAGCTACTAAGATCAGGGAACTCTATAAATTCTGTCTGAGTTTCCTCTGAGAATTTGCACAGGACATAGGAGAGTTGAAAGTCCAAGGATATACACAGTAAGAATCACAGAAACATTCTGTTTGGAGAAGACCCTCAGGATCACCAAGTCCAACTGATAGCCCTACTGTACAAGATTCACCCAAAGCACTACATCTAATGACTCCCAAACACATCCAGGGCTGGTGACTCAACCACCTCCCTGGGCTGCCCATTCCAAAGCCTAAGCAAGAGTAAAACCATAACTGAATATCCCATGGTAAAATTCAGCGTGGTACACTTTCAGCTTAAAAGATAGAAAGGCACCCAGCCAGAAAGATGTGATATGGTGGTGTGACAGAGGGAAAAAAAAAAACAAACATGTCAAAAGACAATTTATTTATAGCTTAGTGACATTTAAATCAGCTATTATTAAGTTAGATGAAATGACAAAGAAATCACTGGCAGATTGGAGAAGAACAACCCTTAGGTCGATCCTGCCTGTGGGAAAACATCCCTTGCAGAATTGGAACGTCACAGCTCAGTGAGAACACATAAGCAACTTAATGCAGAGCATAAACTCTTGGTTGTCACCATCAACAATGTACAATCAGAGCACAGCATGTAAATGAGAAACAACTGGCCTCTCTCTCTCCATTTAAAGCCTCACAGCAAACCAGAGTTACCAGCAAACCCAGGAGGTCTTCATTTCATGCCAGGGCGAAGCTTTTTTGCAGGTCAGCTGAAAGCCATGTAACATGGCATGCTTGAAAAGGGTTAAATGGCAGACCCTGGAACCCCCTTGATCTCTCCACACCCTCTGCCTAGCAACATTGCACTCACGTTTGAACTGCAAACGACCCTGTACACACAATCATGTAATTCATATTTCTATAAACAGAGGGTACAGTATGTGTAATTTGAAAGATTTCAGGCGGAGGGGGAGGAGGCTGAGGGGATGCACGAAACTAAACTCCTGCTTTTCCCTTGGGGAAACAATCCCATTTGGTTTTAGTCAGCTTCAAAGGAGAAAAGTCTTTCCCCTTCTGTGTCAACAATTTAAGAGAAATTTGCCATTTCTGCCCACAAATCAAACTTCCAGAGGTGCCCTAAGTGCCAGCGGTAACGCAGCGACACACACGTGTGAACGCATACACACAGGTACAGAGAGCAGCAGCAACACCCTGAAATGCTCCTGCAGCGCTTCCCAACCATGGAAATTCGGGTTAGTTCCACAGAATTGCCAGAGAGTTCTCGGCACCAGGGAGTTGAGTTTCCAAGCACCCAGCACAGGGAGCAGACCTTCAGTGGCATGTTGTTCCAATTTCATGGAGGTGAGGTTGCACAACAGCCATTTCAAATCCTAACCAGCACAGAATTTACCTGCTATGAAACACTGCAGGAAAGTGAGGCCATGCAGCAGCCAGCCCAGGGCAGCATCATTCTGTGTCAGGGCAGATTTAAGCACCATTGTCATTATTTTCTCCCTTTGAGGTTGGCCAAGAGCTGGTCTGGAGGAGGCTGAAAGAACACTGCTTGTGTTGGGAAATTTCTGTTTCCCTGATTGCTTAATTCAGAATCTGGGGGAGGGAAAAGTACAAATGTTTAAAGTGACAGATTTTGATTGGAGAACTTTACCTATGAATCTTGGGCAATTATGTAAAGGGTGAGTGGCAGGAGGATGCAGCCAGCTTCTTCTCAGTGATGCCTAGTGACAGGACAAGGGGCAATGGTGGAAGCTGAGGCATAGGAAGTTTCACTGAAACATGAGGAGGATTTTTTTTTTCCCTCTGAGCGTGACAGAACACTGGAACAGGCTGACCAGGAGGGTTGGGGAGTCTCCCTCTCTGGAGATATTCAAAACCTACCTGGATGTGTTCCTGTGTGATCTGGTATAGCTGATCCTGCTCTGGCAGGGGAGTTGGACTGGTTGAGCTTTGGAAATCCCTTCCAGCCCCTGACATTCTTTGATTCTGTGATTATCACTTTTTTTTTCCAATCAATCATTCACTGTCCAAAGTGCAGAGCTAGGCAGCCTTCATTTTCCAAACAAATTATAGTAACAGTGCAGCCATGGCTATTGTCTATAGTAAAGCACACAGTTTTATTCAGAGAAAGTAAAACTCTCCCAGTTTTAAAAGCTGCAAATGCATTTCTCAAGTCATTAAAGAGCTGCAGCTGGGCCTCAGTGGAAGCAGCTTTAACCCTGACCCTCTCCAGGTTGATATTCCCATGGATTCAGATCCCTGACTCTCAAAGTCCCAGCGTGGTTACTGCACGTTGTTTGCAGCTGAGCCCTGCTAAGAGTTTTCTCCAGTTATTTGCTTCTCTGATTAAGGTGCTGCAAGTGGCATCCTTGCTCATAATTACGATTTTAGGCCAGAATACAGCATTAACAGTTGGAGCTGATGCTCTTGGATATCTTTTCCAACCTTGATGTTCTGTGAGTCTATGAACTCTTATAGTTAACTGATGTATTCAAACACAATGAAAAAAAACTGAATTGGAAATATGTTCTTAAGAATATGCTCATGCATCCTGCCTGAAAGTGTTTTAATTTCATTTTGAAAATTCAGTGAGGTTTTGTGCCCTATAAATAAGTAATACTTGAAGATATAGAATCACAGAAATCATTTTGGTTGGGAAAAACCTTTAAGATCATTGAGTCCAACCATTGCCAAACTCCAAGTCTGGTGTTAAACCATGTCCCTCAGTACCACATCTCTGTGTCTTTTAAGCACCTCCAGGGGTGGAAATTCAGGAAAACTGGGATAGTTTTCCTTGTCATAGGATTGAGATGACTGAAAATCTGACTCATTTCAACGGGAAGTAGCATCCCTAATACAGCTCTCTTGCAGCTGTATAAAATGTAAGCAAGAGAACATTATGTACTCTGTTCTTACTTACATTAATGCCAAAATCCCAGCAGTGGGAGTTTGAAATTACCTCTGGAGCTCATCTAGTCCAACTTCTTTGCTTAGGCAGGGTCACCCATGGCAGGTTGCCCAGGATCACAATGTGCAGGTAGGCTTGGAATCTCTCCAGGGAAGGAGACTGGACAGCCTGGCTCAGTGCTCTGTCACCCTCCTAATGCTATCACCACCTACTGCCTGTTTACTCCACCTTGGAAATTCGAAGGTCCTTCCAATGTTTTGTAAATAGATTCGATATTAATATAGAGTAATTAAAATTTATATTAATTTAAATATCCGGGTGAAAATTAATATTCTATGGGAAATTATTTATTAATATTAAATCGCATCAGAAAACACATGGTTGTGAGTATTTTCACACAGGGAAACAGACAATTTAAGCAATTAGGAAAAAACCTAGCAAAATGTAAAAGTAATTTAAACTGCAAAGAGATGCTTGTGGTCAATATGCCACTTGCCCTCTGGGGGGACTCAAGAGGCTCCTTTCTGCCAAAGCAGACTGCACAATCAGTTACATTTTTGTGTCTTTGGGAAGCAAGATGAGTTGCAACACAAGGGTGTTACTTGCTGGTCGCTATATTGTCACATCTCTGACTTTAGTAAAAGCTCAAATAAAAGTCAGAAAATCCTAACAGACTAGAAGGAGCAGGGTGCTCTTAACTGCAGTCTCTGAATGATAAGCTATTATACACTTGCCTAGATGATTTTTTTGGGAGGTATAAATTGAAGTAAAGGCAGATGACGTTTTAATTTGATTCATTAAATGTAGCAAAAGGAACTTGGTTGGCTTGCAAAAGCCTGGCCATCTCCAGCGTTGGAAGTGTGATGTTAGGTTGGGTGTTAGGCTGGCCCCTGAAACAGCTGTTTTCCCTCAAAATACAACAGGGAGATAGGATTTGGACATTTCCAGTTCAGAAACACCAAGCAAATCTGCCTCACTTAGTTTGCATTTTTAAGGTGTGCTGAAAATCCACTACTTTTTTTTTTTTTTTTTTTAATTAACATTTTAAAAAATAATAGTCAATTTTTGGACACTCTTGGGTTCAGAGCATGTGCATGTGTACCTATATACATTACAGGTATCTCCATGTCCATATCTTTCATAGTATTTTAAATTAAAGGAAAGAGATTCAAATGCTAATAGTTAATGTGAGGGTAAAACATGGCTTCAGTTTCTTCTCTTTGCATTTATAGCAATGATTGGATCAACTCTGAGGCTGGATAGTGTCTAAGATCAACCAGAGTCCAAGAGCATGCATGCAAAAAGAGGAGCCTAATATAATAACAGTAAGGACAATTAGTTACAGGTGCAGTATACCACTTTTAAAATGTTTTCTGAAGCCTCTATTTAATTGCAATACATGAGTGGATTTCTAAGAAGAATGTTGAATATTTCATAACTTAAGCTTTTCGCATGCCCACTTCTAGCCCCTTGTTGAAAGATCCTTTTGCCTCAAATCCATGCAAATTTCATTCCATTGCTCATTCATGGAATCATGTTTTAGGAAGGGCAAGGAGACAGTAAAGGTATAAAATAAACTCCTCCAGGCCTTCTTATTTCCTAGTGCACAACCATTCTAGAATCTTCAGTGACAGGGAGATCAGCACAGGTATTTTTATACTGAAAAGTCCAAATTCAAATCTTACTCTGGAAAAAGAGGGAGGAGAAAAAAAAAAAAAGAAAAAAAAAAAAAGGGTAAAAAGCAGGAGAGGAAAAAAAGGAAAGGAAAAAAAAAAAGAGAGAGAGAGAGGAAAAAAAGAAAATAATAAAGACAAAAAGGGGAAAACAAAGTCACAGAGTGTTTAGGGAATAATTCATTTTATATTTCCTGGAGAAATATCATTTACAGTTAGATGAATCACTGTGTTAAAGCACCCCCTTGACACCTAATGCTGTCAAATTAAACCCAAGCCATTGTTGCCAAGTGCCAGCAGAACAGTTCTGCCACAGTGAAAGAAAAGGATTCAGCACAAAAAGAGACCAACTCTCTGCCCAGCTATTCCCAAGGAATAGCTGCTACAGTAAAAAATACCCAAGGAAAAAGCCAGAAAAAGAAAAGCATTTACCAATTAACTCCTTTAAGCACAGATGCAACCAAAGGAAGAAAGCTGGCCAGGGGCTCACCAGGAATGCTGCAGCTGGAGAAGCAGGATCAAAAATGCTCAAATATAGCGAGCAAATCCCTCAGAAGCCTTTGGAGCAGTAAGGTGAGAGCTGGGACAGACTGGAACTGGCTTTTTACACAGGTTTATCTGGCTATAAGGCACACCAGACCCCTAATGAGCCCTCATTGCAGAAATCTGCTCACTATTCACTGTCAGGGTTGAAGGTCTTAAGAAACTTCACCCTTTTTTTGTGAAACACAGCTAGAGCAATCCACTTCAAATGCAGTAAAATGAAAGCAGCAGTTTCCTGGTGTATGGCATTGCTTGCTCCTGACCTGTTAATCCCAACTGTCACAATAGCTTGGTACTTTTTGTGCTGACATCTTTCCAACCTGAAAACAACAGACAACAGCCAGATGGAAAATGCACTTGAGTTTGTTAAGGAGGGTGCCTGGGATGCTTATGTTCTCCCACTACATTTACTGTGACACTTCAAAATCAACACCAGAAGTGAACAGATGGTATTATTAATCTTTTTTACCCCCACAGTATTTAAAAACCAACAAATCAGAACATAGGCCATTTCCTGAGGGTTTAATAGGAATGACCAGCTATGAAGAATGGATGGTGTCAGGCACAGTGGGGGACCACTAATCTCCCTGTTCAAAAGAAGAAATATTGAAGTATTTCTCAATGCCTCTGAGAGATGTAGATGGGTCTGTAGGCATGCAGCACCTCTAGAGACTCAGTTCACAAAATCCTTCATGCTTCCATGCTGCTTGATGACTCTCTTGGAAGTCCCCCTTCAGAAAACATTACCTCCTGATCAGGCAATAATGGGGGTTGAATGAGGACAGAGAAAAAATAAGTTTTCTTGAGCTACAACAACTCAAACATACCAAGGAATGAAATCTAGGAATTAAATTCTGTTCTCAGGGTAAGGACCTAGCCTGCTAACTTTCTGGGAATCATAGAATGGTTTAGGTTGGAAGGGACCTCAAAGATCATCCAGTTCCAAATCCCTGCCACAGGCAGGGACACCTCCCACTAGAACAGGTTGCTCAAGGCCTCATCCAGCCTGGCCTTGAATACCTCCAGGGAGGGAGCAGCCACAACCTCTCTGGACAACCTGTGCCAGTGTCTCACCACCCTCACTGCAAAGATCTTTCTCTTAACATCCAGTTTCAGTCTCCTCTCTGCCAGTTTACACCCATTCCTCCTCATCCTGTCATTACAAGACCTTTTAAATAGTCCCTCCCCAGCCTTTCTGTAGCCCCCTTCAGATACTGGAAGGCCACTCCAAGGTCTCCATGAAGCCTTCTTTTCTCCAGGCTGAAGAGCCCCAACACTTGTAGCCCGTCCTCACAGTAGAGCTGTTCCAGCCCTCTGAGCATTTTTGTGGCCTCCTCTGGACCCTTTCCAGCAGTTCCATGTCCTTCTTGTGTTGGGGGCTGCAGAGCTGCAGACAGTGCTGCAGGTGGGGTCTGAGGAGAGCAGAGCAAAGGGGCAGAATCCCCTCCCTTGCCCTGCTGCCCACAGCTGCTCTTGCTGCAGCCCAGCACACAGTTGCTGCCTGGGCTGCACTCACACTGCAGCCTCATATTGAGCTTTTCATCACCCCACACCCCCAGGTCCTTTTCCTCAGGGCTGCTCTCAGCCATTCACCACACAGCCTGGATTGCTGGGATTGCTTGGGATTGCTCTGACCCAAGTGCAGGACCTTACACTTAGCCTTGTTGAATGTCATGAGGTTGGCCTGGGCCCACCTCTGCAGCTTGTCCAGGTCCCTCTGGATGGATCCCTGCCCTCTAGCAAGTTGCCTGTGCCACACAGCTTGGGGGGGAATTGGAAGGGATTGTGCTTTAGTGCATTCGAAGAGCGTCTAGCAAAATGGTTCAGATTTCTAGATGCTATTGTGACACAAAACAATAAAAATAATGGCAGGAATTTACACAGAGCTACTCTGAACTGCTCAAGCAAAATGGTGAGGCCCACTCAAAGATGGGCCTCCAGGGCCACAAAGGAATCACAAAGATTCCTTGTAAATGCTTTCACTGCACAGCGTTGAAAATACAGTATTTTGCCTTCAAATGGCACTGCAGAAGGAGCTGATACCTGACATTTGGGAGAAACAATATGACTGATTTTCAGCCTCTTTCATCCTTCTTTCTACCAACTATGAGGTAGGGACTGGAGCATCTCTCCTATGAGGAGAGACTGAAAGAGTTGGGGCTGTTCAGTCTGGAGAAGAGGAGGCTCCCAGGTGACCTTCTTGTGGCCTTCCAGGATCTGACGGGGGCCTACAAAAAAGCTGGGGAGGAACTTTTTAGGCTATCAGGTAGTGAGAGGACTAGGGGGAATGGAGCAAAGCTGGAGGTGGGGAGATTCAGATTGGATGTGAGGAGAAAATTCTTCACCATGAGAGTGCTGAGGCCATGGAATGGGTTGCCCAGGGGAGCGGTTGGGGCCACATCCCTGGAGGTGGATGAGGTTGTGGCCAGGCTGATGTAGGGTAGGGTGTCCCTGCCCATGGCAGGGGGGTTGGAACTGGATGATCCTTGTGGTCCCTTCCAGCTCTGACTGATTCTATATAGGCAGTTGCATTCACACAGATACAGGTTCTGGCCTTGTGACTGCTTTCTGGTGGACTGGGGGACAGACTCATATGGCAGAAAACTTTAAGAGCATGAACCTCTTGTACTAGAGGGCAGGGAGGCTCTTGGTGAGATGTGCTCTGTCAATCCTGCTCAGCTACCCATTTACATGCTTCTGGACTGAGAGGGTAATAGCTGTGGGAACAGGGCATTTTGTCATATATTATTCTTCTGGATTGAGAGTGAGGACGAACTGCTGGCTTTCCTTTTAAAGTTATTGTGTTTGCAACTGCTCACAAGATCTCCTGGAGCCCAGAGAGGTATTCTGCTAAACGCTAAAATAAATAAAAACTGCTGCCTGACTGGCCAGAGATGAATAATTTCTACTCACCCCCAGATGTATCCTTCTAGGATGTGCTTATTTGTATGATATGTGGACTAATTGTTTAATGCCACCCCCGAACATGGTATTGTTCACCCAGAGAGAGCCACACAATAGAAATTTATTGACTCAGCACACTGCTATTTTTTAGCAATTATGTGCCAGGCTTTTTCCTTGGGGTACACAACAATAGCAGAAAGATGCTTCATTTCCTTGGGACTATTGCTCTTCTGGGTGCCAAAAATTAAAGTCAGCCTGGAGAAAAACACACTTGTGACAACTTACAGCAGCCCCAAAGAGCACAAAGGGCATCCTCTATTCCTGTATGCTATTGGCAGTGCTAAGGAAAAGCGAGGGAGCAGGAGGGGGAGGTGCCATGAACAACCTGGTGCCACATGGGCCAGCACAAAACTTTTTCACCATCTCTTTGTCTAATGAAAACTTCCCTGCACAACAGTGGCCATCACACAAAATGGGGTCCAGAGATGAAGGGAAGGTGGCAAGCACAAGAATTGCTGAATGAGACACTTGGTAGCAAACTGCCTTGCCACTTTCCTTAAAATCAAAATAAAATAATAAAATGACCTGTTAATTCTATTTCTTTGGAAATAGCTGCCAGGTAGAGGAACCAGAAGGCTTCCCCCTTTCTCTCTGCTGCTGAGAGAGACTGAAAGTGGCCAGAAATGCCTTCTACCAGGCCACAGGCTGGCCTTAGCCTCCTACCAAACACTGGGCAAAGGAGGCAGAATTTCCCTAGGATGTTACAATCATAGAATCAGTCAGGGTTGGAAGGGACCACAAGGATTATCTAGTTCCAACTCACCTGCCATGGGCAGGGACACCCTACCCTAGATCAGCCTGGATACAGCCTCATCCAGCCTGGCTGCAAACACCTCCAGGGATGTGGCCCCAACCACTCCCCTGGGCAACCCATTCCAGGGTCTGATCACTCTCATGGTGAAGAACTTCCTCCTCACATCCAATCTGAATCTCTCCACCTCCAGCTTTGCTCCATTCCCCCTAGTCCTCTCACTACCTGATAGCCTAAGAAGTCCCTCCCCAGCTTTTCTGTAGGCCCCCTTCAGATACTGGAAGGACATAGTAAGGTCACCTGGGAGCCTCCTCTTCTCCAAACAGTAAATGACAAACTCCAAAGGCCAGTTGGTGTGTTGGCTATGTACTGAATGTTGCCTTTGTCCCCTGGCTTTCCAAGATCCCACTAGAAGAGAGGATAATCAGAAAATTGCACTTGAAATTACTCTCAGTGTCATTAACATGACACATTCTGTTTTCCTCCCCTCGCCCATATTTCAACCACATGTCTGGAGTTTCTGTTTCCTAAATGGCTGTGTGGAGCTCCCCTCCTCAGCATGTTTAGAAGCCACATTTTAAAAAGAAACACATTGCAAATGAAGGGTCATCTGACTAGAACTGAGGAAGCATCTGTGGTCAGCTTTAGCAAATGTTCTGCGGTGAGGTGAAGACTTTTTTTTTTCTTTTCTTTTATCTTTTTTTTTTTTCCCAAAAACTTTCTGGGGAAAACAAACAACAAAAAAAAAACCAACGAATTTTTAAAAAAGCTTTGCTTTTTTTTGCTTTTTGAAAATGTTTTCCGGGAAGAGTTTCTTTCATTTGACAACGATTTTGATTAGAGAATGAAGATACAAAATATTGGTGTGGGAGAGCAGGAATATGTTGAATTTTTAGCATGATTTTATGCATCAGTAGAATAAGGGGGGGGGGAAGGCCTCCCCCTTTAGCCTTATAGCTCCTCATCAATCGCATATTCCTCATTTCAGAGGACATAATTTGGTTTAATACCAAAACATGTATCAAAACCTAAAACCTGATGTTGCCTTTTAACTGGAGTGCTACAGGCTCTTCAGATTGGTTGGGCAAGGGAGGAAAGGCAGTGGGGTGGCTCTGTATGTTTTGACTGCCTTGAGCTCTCTGATGGCGTCAATACAGTTGAGTGCTTATGGGTTAAAATCAGGAGAAAGGCCAACAAGGCAGATCCCATGGTGGGAGTCTGTTACAGGCTACCCAGCCAGGGTGGAGAGACAGATGAATATAAGCAACTGGGAGAAATTTCATGATGGCTAGCCCTTGCTTTCATGGGGGACTTCAACTTCCCAGATGTCTGCTGGAAATACAACACCACAGAGAGGAAACAACCTAGGAGGTTCCTGGACTGTGTGGAAGATAACTTCCTGACTCAGCTGATGAGTGAGCCAACTAGAGAAGGTGACCCTCTGGAGCTGCTGCTTGTGAACAGAGAAGGAGATGTGATGGTTGGAGGATGCCTGGGGCATAGCTGTCATCAAATGATAGAGTTCTCCATTCTTGGAGAAGTAAGAAGGAGGGTCATCAGGACTACCCTCCTGGACTTTTGGAGGGCAGACTTTAGCTGCCCATGGTCTGGACAGGCACACTCTTTGCGGGGTCAGAAACTGGCTGGATGGCTCGACCCAAAGAGTGGTGGTAAATGGAGTTGAATCCAGTGGGCAGCTGTTTGCGCCCTCTGATATCTGAGGACAAGCTGGAATGCCAGAGAGTTTAACTTGTGCCATTGCTTTGTGACAATGGGCTGAGGCCAGCTGCATGACATCCAACAAGGACAAGTGCCAGGCGCAGCAATTCAGTCACAAAACTCCCAATGCAGTGCTACAGGCTTGAGACAGAGGGGCTTGAAGGTTGCTTGGCAGAGAGGACTCTGCGGATACGGGCCAAAAGCCAAGTAGATTTAAGTCAGCAGTGTGCTCTGATAGCCAAGAAGGCCAACGGCATCCTGGCTTTTGTCAGAAATAGTGCGGCCAGCAGGACCAGGGAAGTGATCTTACCCTGGTACTTGGCACTGGTGAGGCTGCACCTTGAGTATTGTGTTTAGTTTTGGATCACTCACTACAAGAAGCGCACTGAGGTGCTGGAGTGTGTGCAGAGGGCAGGAAGGATGATGAGGAGCCTTGCACACGAGTCCTGTGAGGAGCAGCTGAGGGAGCTGAGGCTGTTCACCCTGGAGAAGAGGAGGCTGAAGGCAGACCTTCCTGCTCTCTACAACTACCTGAAAGGAGGTTGCAGCAAGCTGTAACGATAGGATGGGAGGAAATGGAGATGAGAAAATGGACTTTTGTCCATTTAGATTAGATGTTAGGAGAAGCTTATTTACTGAAAGGGTCATTGGGCACTGGAATAGGCTTCCCAGGAAGGTGGTGGTGCCACCATCCCTGCAGGTGTTTACAAGACATTTGGATGAGGTGCTTAGGGATGTGATGTAACAGCTGTGTATGCAGAGATTCTAGGTTATGGTTTGACTCGATCTTAAAGGCTTTTCCAACCAGGCAATTCTCTGATTAATATTCCAGATGTAACTAATTTCAACTGTAAAGATGGGGAATGTGTAATCTTGAACTAAATCAACAGAATTATTTCCATGGGACTTGAAGATTCCCGCGCTGGCTGTTGCTTGTGGGTTCTTTTCCTTTCTTTTTGGATTTTTATCATATATAATTTAGTTGGGTCTTGGAAGATTAAGAAGTGTGTCTAGGCCTGAACACCATGGTGCCTAAGTGTCTCCTAAATTATTAAAAGCAGATAGAGCAACAATATGAACA
This sequence comes from Psilopogon haemacephalus, assembly GCA_013396835.1. Lineage (NCBI taxonomy): Eukaryota > Metazoa > Chordata > Aves > Piciformes > Megalaimidae > Psilopogon > Psilopogon haemacephalus. The sequence goes on from VWZI01012626.1 coordinate 815,893, forward strand.
TTTATTTTACTGTGTAGTGCAGTAATTCGTATTCTGGCCCCCATTCAAAAGAGGATGCATATCCAGAAAAAAAAAAAAATCAACATACATTTAACTAAACACTTGTATGAACCACATGGGAGTGACAAGATTTAAGCACAGAAGAGGATCTAAAGAAAGTATTTCTGTGAGTCATTCATTTTGTTGTACATTTAACTACCAGTGCCACCAGAAAGTGGAACTGGAGGAAAAAAAAAAAAAAACCACTTGCTATTGAATAAAATACAATGCAGGATCAGTTTTAAGACAGTTGTACATTGTCTTGAAGTTATAAATGAGTATGAAACTTGTGCTTATCTAATTGTTTCTTGCCGAGTTTGCATCTTTCCGCAGAGCCTCAGTCATTCTGATGGCTGTGCATAAACGGAACCAGGAGTGAAAGCTACATTTACTGCAGCCACAAGAGAAGAATCCAGATTTGAGGTTTAATTTAGTGGCAAGTGAATTAAGATTATAACTTCCTAGGACAGTTTGTGGTCTTTTGAAACTGTAAAAATATTGAAGTAGATTGATTTATATTGGCCTACAACGCCTTCGTCGGTGGCAGAAAAAAGATCAGTAGTCAAAGTGATGAGTCCTGCAAGGAGCTAGTGCCAAGCTAGGAACTCTAAATTATACAATGACCCTGGGAAAAGAATGAATTCACTTTGAAGTTGTGGCACAGAGCTACCAAACTTTTGGGTTCGTGTCAGTAAAATCTGGTTGAAAACAATCCCGTTTCCTTTCTTCGGTTTTCTAGCCACAAAGCCATGTGCTGTATCTGAATAAAACCATGACTGATGTGCTAAAACTCTTTAAAGAATCACAGAATGGTGGGGTTTGGAAGGGACCTCTGGGGATCATCTAGTCCAAACCCCTTGCTAAAGCAGGGTCACCCAGAGCAGGTTGTCCAGGATTGCAATGTCCAAAGGGGAATTGGAATTGCTGCAGTGAAAGAGACTCCACAGCCTCTCTGGACAGCCCATTCCAGTGCTCCAGCACCCTCACAGCAAAGTTTTTCCTCATGCTGAGGTAGAACCTCCTGTGTTCTAGTTTGTGCTCATAGCCCTTTGCCCTGTCAGCACCACTGAGAAGAGTCTGTCCCCATGCTCTCGCACTCCACCCTTTAGCTATTGACAAGCATTGTGAAGGTTCCCTTTCAATCTGCTCTTCTCCAGGCTAAAGAGCCCCAGGTCTTTCAGCCTCTCATAATAGAAATGCTCCAGCCACATGTTGTCTCATCTTGCCTCATCCAGTTTGACTCAGTTATTTTAACTCTGTATTTCTAAGAAGGTAAAATGCATCAGTGATTTCCACTCTGTCTCTGGAAAGCCTTAGAATTCTGTAGCCACAATTGAAAGTATTTAAAGGCAGTTCAGAAAGGCATCTATGTTGCAAATCAGCTTAAGCTGGGGATTTTGGGGCTGTTGCCTTCTGGAAAAGAAAGAGATAGAGAGCTTGCCAATAGAAAGCAAAAACTCAGTTATTTCTATGTGCCTTTACTTTGTGCCTCTCTGCACACAGTTCCGTTTTCACACCCAGGTGCAGCAGAGAGGTTCACATCCTCATTCCTGGGAAAATCTGTGTGGGTTTCCCTGTTCCAGTTGTGTCTCTAGCCAGGCCAGCTTCCAGCATTTGTGCTGCTGATTGCAGGCCATGGATAGCTACCAGGGGCCCACTGCTGACCACCCTGATTCAGAAGCCAGCATGGCCTTTGGTATTACCCCTGCATTTCGAGGTGAGCTTTGATTTTTCCAAAGCACACACAGACAGCTGCGGCGCCACTAGGTGGCACGTTGTAAACGCGGCATTCCACACTGCACAACTTCCTGCAGTCTGGGGATGAATCCCGAGGTGGAACACAAACACAGAATCGCAGAATAATTGGGGTTTGAAAGGACTTCTAGACATCATCTAATCCAACCCACCTGCTAAAGCAGGTCACCAGAAGAGGTGCCCGGATTGATTTAGGATCTCTCCGCAGAGGGAGACTCCACAACCTCTCTGGGCAGCCTGGTCCAGTGCTTTGGCATCCTCATAGGAAAGATTTTCCCTTGTAATACAATCTATATAATAAATGTTGTCCTCTGAAATGTACACTGATTGCCCTGAACGACAAATAACATTCAAAAAGCTGACCAAGTGAAATTTCTCCTGCCTTCCCCCATAGCATCATCCTTTCTGAAATGCAAGGCCATCAGTATCACAGAATCACAGAATGTCAGGGACTGGAAAGGACCTCGAAAAATCATCCAGTCCAACTCCCCTGCCAGAGCAGGATCACCTACACCAGATCATACAGCAACACATGCAGGTGGGTTTTGAGTATCTCCAGAGTGGGAGATATTCAAGCCCCCTGGGCAGCCTGTTCCAGTATATGACCATGGGTTTTCTTGCTGTGACATCCAATAACCCTTAGTACATACGTAGGAAAATAAACTTCCTGACAGATTAATTCTATGCCATGATGGGAGCCTTCTTAATTTGGAAACTATCCGAGAGACCAGACTTACTAGCCATGAAACTAGAAAATCTATTGCATTTTAAGTATATATTTTGTATGTAAATCAGGGGATTTATACCTTCTCCTTCTTCCCTGTTTTATCTCTTCTGCAACATGAGTGCTTGAGACAATACTGATGAAGGAACTTGATTTTTGGAATAGCAAATAAAAAGTTTTAAGTTCTTCAGGGCAGGGCTATGTGTTTCAGTTTGGTCTTCTAGTACTCAACATTGTAACAGGGCACAGAGTGAGGTCTCAAGAGCTTCCTGCAGCATAGATGACTACATTAAAAATAATCTCATCGTGGAACATCTTGAGATGTTGCTAATTAGCCACTGGAAGTATAATGACCACTTCTTTTATCCCAGGACAGAGAAGATGAAAACATTACCAGTGCAACAGGGGACCATGATCTGTTTAACTTCTTTATAAGAGGGTTTCAAATCAAGATAACCTGAACTACAGAAGCTGCCAGGCTGTGTGCTGCTACTCAGAGCTCATCACCATAGATTAAAATGTTCTAGTTTAGTTTCCACTTCCATCAGTTGCTGCCTAATCCTGTCTGTAATATCCGTAGCCAGCATGTTAGCAGACACTTTCTGTCCTTGAATCTTATTATTTTTTTCAGATCTCTGGACACATAGCATGCAGGATTAGCTGGGTTTAATATCTCTGACTGTCTTTATTTTCATGGCAGTAGAGAGACTGCACTTATAAAAGGTACCTGATCTCAATCCTCACAGGCTTTTCTGCAGAGGGAGTAAAATGGAGTGAAATCCACAGAAGTACCTGCTGTTTGCTATGTATTTGTTGCTCAAGAGATACTGGAAGCTTAAAGCTCTGGGGGGAAATCTTTGGGGCTTCATGGTTGAGAAGAAGAGAAGATAGGTGTGTTGACAAACACCAGGCTGTCACACTAAGCTAGCATTTCGAATGGCATATGGAAATCTCTGTAACTGCAGCACTCTGCTTAGGCTGCACCAGTTTGGCATTTTTGTCAACAAGAAAGCATTTCAAGTGTTTTCCAGCATAATTTCTTTGTGCAAACATGAGCAAACCCAGGTTGTATGAAAACAAAAACATACTATGAAAATATCTGTGTCCTATACACAAAAACCACTAAGAGAACCTCTTCAAGGTGCAAAGTTGTATCAGAACTGGGAAATACCAGAATGAAGGTTAGTTGTGGAACATTAATTTGATTCCCTGGGTTTACTAATTCTGTTAGTCTTTAATTTCAATAGCCTTGATGGTGTTTCTTCCCATCCCAAATCTATTTTATTGAGACTATATAACTGATTGTCATGTTATTTTATCAGTATATATTTTGTCTGATGTAATTCAATGTATGGTCCTTAACTGATGCATATTTTTTTTCCCTCTGGAAAACTGAAAATTAGATGGGTTTTTTGGTGGTTTTATTTTTTTTCAAGAGCTCACTAGAACAAAGAGCCAAGTTCTAAAAATGCTTTCCAGGCTTTCCATATTGAATGTCTCTGAAGTTCTGCTCACTGAGTGTGATCAGTACTCCAGATACTGAACATTTCTGCTTATTCAAGTAGAGGGCTTGAACAAACCACTCTTTAAAAATACTACATAAGGTGTATGGCTAGTGTGTCTTACAGAAAGTGCTTTAGTAAGCCAAGTTGTTTCACTGCAGATGAAAGGTTATCATCTTAAAGTGAGTAGCTGTGAGTCACAGTCTGACTAATCAGAGTCTGAGTGGGAAACAAAACGCAAATTCACTGAAGCTGGTTTGCATCTGCTAAGGAACAGGCTATTTCGGGTAAAGCTTCATTTGTATCATCAGGTTCCTGGAAGACAAAATGATCTGAAGTACATAGCTTACATATTGCAGTGTGTATCTTGTTCCTTCTCTCAGTATTCCTCTTTATTCATGTCTCTCTATGTTAATTTCACGCATGACAGAAGGAATTGCCACATCCATTTACATGGACAAACTGGAAAAGTGAGCCTGTATGAATCTCATGGGGTTCAACAAGGTTAAGTGCAAAGTCCTGCACATGAGTCAAGGCATTCCTCAGTATCAGTCCAGGCTGGGGGATTGAATGCACCCCTGTGGAGAAGGAGTTGGGGATACTGGTGGGTGAAAAGCTGAACATGAGCAAAGAATGTGTGCAGTAAAACGACTTCAAGAGAGGTGATCCTGCTTCTCTGCTCTGTGCTGGTGAGACCCCATCTACAGTGCTGTGGCAGGGAAAGATCAGGCTGGATGCTAGGAAATACTTCTTCACAGAGAAGGTAATCAAACACTGAAATGGTCTACCTAGGGCAGTGGTGGAGTCACTGACCCTGGAAATGTTTAAGCAGTGTGTGGACCTGCCACTTAGGGACATGGTTTAGTGTTGACCCTTCAGTGCTGGGTTGAAGGTTGGGTGGGATGATCTTTGAGGTCTCTGAGGTTTTCTGTGATCCTGCACTGGAGTTTTCAGCACAAAAGAGCATAGATCTGTTGGAGTGTGTCCAGAGGATATCACAAAAATTGTACAAGAGCTGGAATTCCTCTGCTGTGAAGACAGTCTGAGGGAATTGGGATTCAGCCTGGAGAAGAGAAGGCTCTGGGGAGACCTTATTGTGGCCAATACTTAAAGGGACCTTTAAGAAAGATGGGGACAGACAAGCCCTATTTTGACAGGAGGAGGTGTGATAGTTTAAAACTAAACAGGAGAAAAAGGAAGAAGTTCATTAGGAAGAAGTTGCCCAGAAAGACATTAGATGCCACATACCCGGAACCATTCCAGGTCAGGTTGTCTGGGGCTCCGAGCAACCTGATGTAGCTGAAGATGTCCCTGCTGACTGCAGGAGGGTTAGACCAGACGATCTTTAAAGGTCCCTTCCAATCCAGCTCTTTCTATGATTCTATACGATTTCTAAGGCTCAGATTTTCCAATAACCAATGTACAACGTATGAACAGGAGGGCTCAGTTGGCCCCCACACCTCCTGGGGGGACCCCATGCCTGTGGTCTCAGCCACGTCCCTCCTGCCTCCACAGCCCACATCACTGTTCAGCACCGTGGACAGTGCCACCAAGCCCCCTCGGCTGGGGCTGGCAAAGGCCTTAAAGATCATTGAGTTCCAACCCCTGCCATGGGTTGGGACATCTTCTGCTAGACCAGGTTGCTCCAAGCTGCATCCAACCTGGCCTTCGACACTTCCAGGCATCTACATCCAGAGCTCTTGTAGGTTTAAGAACCATAGAGTTGAAAAATCCTCCAGGGATTTTTCCTCCAGGAGGTGGACCCAGGAAATTGTAGTCATGTTATTCAACCCCATAATTCTTCTATCTCTTTATAACTTGGAAGCAAGGCCAACTCAGTATCATTTTTTTCCTCCTGCCTGCTCTCTCTGGTGGGAGCCTCCTATGTGGTAGCATTTTGGCCTGTTTATGGGGGAATGCTAAAGGGGGTTTTCATGTATCCTGTGTATGTATTAGGTGTTAAGGATTCATCTGTTCTCTATTTTTCTGTATCCTTTTGACATGTAATTCTGTATTTCTCACCAATTCAACAAGAGCATTTTATTTTACTCTTACAGGGGGAGAAAAAATCATATCTGTCTGCTCTTTAAACCATAAGAAGAGCTCTACCTCACTGCTGTGCTGCTACGGTGTGTGTTTGTTTGTGAGTGCTGTGAAAACCCCATGCAGCTGGTTCCACCATGGTGAGCTGAAATACAAACTGGCAGACCAGTTTGTGAGGAGGTGGCCACGGACACAGATGGGCCAAAATGGCCTCAAACTGTGGAACCAGTACCTGTTTATTGAGAGGTTCATACATGCTTTACTTCACTTTCCCAGAGCCTGCCAACCCTTGAACCCCCTGATTTGTCATATTTTAGCAGGTGTTTTTTTTCCCCCAATTGCTTTTCCCCTCTGCTTCAACAATACAGCATTTTGTTATCTCCACACTCCCATCCTTTCTCACATAGTTCCAAGGCACTTCACTTACCATGCTCTGGGCTCCCACGTAGATGTGAAGGCCAGCAAAACATTCTGTTAACTGCTCCCTTGGGTTCCCACACCATAGTGTAGAGTTGACCATGCTGTGTCCTCCCAGAAAAGTAGATTCTGCAAATAATGGTGTGATTCCCTTCATCAGTACAGGAAAGAAACAAAAATGCACAGAAAAATCCAAACAAACCCAAACAAGCAGAGCATATTGTCACCACCTGCCACAGTAGCAGTAAGGTCCTGGGAAGCAGAGGAAAATATTTATCACGGGGGCAGCAGGATGGCTTTATGAAGACAGTTTCAGTTTGTTATAAAAGACATAGGGAAAGGATCAAGGAAAGGAGTGGAAGAGGAAAGGTAAAGGCAGAGAGGTGAAAGGGGCAGCTGGAGTGAAAGAAAGATGGAATCAGGACTTCCTTGAGAAGAGCTCAGGGGAGGCTGAGAAGTAGCATAAACTACAAAGGTGATGTTTGCTATGGAAAAGCATTTTATGTAAAATACAAACATCTGTCATTGGAAAGTATATCCAAAATGGAAAGAAAATATTTCATATTTGAAAGAGAGCTGGGTTGAAATTATTCTAGGGATGTTAAATGTGCTTTGCTCTTCATCTCAGCACTTCAGCAGGACATGGGCGACATTCCTCTGATATGGGTTTTTGCATTTCCACCTTACAGGAAAGAACAACAACAACAAAAAACCCAAAATATTGTGCCCTAGTTAAATCCCAGATCGTGCTGAAGTGAAGGGTGGCCAAAGAGACAAGAACTGAGCAGAGAGAAGCTAAAGGAGTCAGACAGTTCAGGTTTTTGGAACCAGGTATTTCTCACCATGGTATTTCTCCCAGTTTTAATTGCCACAGGCGCAGCTGGAGCACAGAGATCAGCACCCAGCAATTTCCAGATAGCTGCTGATGGAAAGCTGCTCTGAAAAAGCATTTCATCATGGAAGAGGCAGTCATGGAAGGCAGGAAACAGGCAGAGGGGTGCAGCTGTGAGCAGCAAGCGTTAAAAGAAGTTGCTATTATTATTGGCAGAATTACTGGTGCGTATCTGGCTAGTGCTTTGAGAGGCCAGGAAATACAAAGTGATGCATATAATATATATATATACACATATATATAATTTGAACCCAGGCTGGATGGTGAGTGGCTGGAAAGCAGCTCTGAGGAAAAGGACCTGAGGGTCTGGGTGGATGAGAAGCTCAACATGAGCCTGCCACACGCAGCTCAGACAGCAACCATGTGCTGGGCTGCATTAAGAGAAGCATTACCAGCAGGGCAAGGGAGGGGATTCTGCCCCTTTACTCTGCTCTCCTCAGACCCTACCTGGAGTACTGTGTGCAGTTCTGGAGCCCCCAGCACAAGAAGGACATGGAACTGCTGGAGAGAGTCCAGAGGAGGGCCACAAAGATGATCAGAGGGCTGGAGCACCTCTGCTATGAGGACAGGCTAAGAGAGTTGGGGCTTTTCAGCCTGGAGAAGAGAAGGCTTCCAGGAGACCTTATGGCAGCCTACCAGTATCTGAGGGGGGCCAGGAGGGCTGGGGAGGGACTGTTCACAAGGTCTTGTAATGACAGGACAAGTGGGAATGGGTTCAAACTGGCAGAGGGGAGATTTGAACGGGATGTTAGGAAGAAATTCTTCACAGTGAGGGTGGTGAGGCACTGGAACAGGTTGCCCAGGGAGGTTGTGTCTGCTCCCTCCCTGGAGGTGTTCAACGCCAGGCTGGACGAGGCCTTGAGCGACCTGATCTAGTGGGAGGTGTCCCTGCCTGTGGCACAGGGGGGTTGGAACTGGATGAGCTTTAAGGTCTCTTCCAACCTAAACCATTCTATGATTCTATGTCTGAGTTAAGTACAAATGTGAAGCAAATCCTCACTTTGCCCTTTTACAGGTTGTTCCCTAATTCAAGGCATGTTTCTATCCCAGCTTCCAAGAATATTGTTCTTAAAAATAAAGGAGGAAGGCGGTGCGGCCTTTAAAATAATTCTTGTGGGTTTAGGACTAATTGTCCTGTCATAAAGTCCTTCAGAGGACCCCAAAGTCCCAGGGGTCCAAATGGTCCATCCCAGAGGGAGGACACTGTAAATCATTATTCCATTCCCCTTCCCTGAATCTCGCTCTATAAGGAGCAGACTGTGCAGTGTCTCTCTCTCTCCCCCCTGGCTCTGGTCTGTGTGGGAGCAGGCCTGGCTGCCAAGCTGCTCTCTGGCTGCCCAGCTAAGGCCTGCTGGGCCTGCTCAGGGCCGGGGAGGCAGTGAGGCCTACTGGGTCTAGAGGGAAAGGCTTGACTGAGGCCTACTAAGGCCTGTCTTGAGGCCTAGCCACGAGTACCAGACCAGGATTGACTATATTTGGCCTTCCAGTGTCTGAAGAGGGCCTACAAGAAAGTTGGTGAGGGAATTTTTAGGCTATCAGAGGGAATGGAGCAAAGCTGGAGGTGGGGAGATTCAGACTGGATTGTGAGGAGGAAGTTGTTCACCATGAGAGTGGTGAGAGCCTGGAATGGGTTGCCCAGAGGGGTGGTTGGAGCCTCAATCCCTGGAGGTGTTTGCAGCCAGGCTGGCAGAGGCTGTGGGCAGCCTGATCTAGGGTAGGGTGTCCCTGCCCATGGCAGAAGGGTTGGAACTGGAATGATCCTTGTGGACCCTTCCAACCCTGACTGATACTATGATTCTATATTTTAACTCTGTGGCACTTTCCACTACAGCTACCGCAATGGACCCTTCCTGCTCAGCTGAGATCCACTCCTTTTTCTTCTGCTCCAGCAGTTCCCACATCAAGGCAAAGAGCTGAGTTTAACAGCCACATTTGAATAACCTTCTACCAAACATCCCGGTCGAAAACCTGATGGAAAACGAAATTGAAATATTTTCGTGCCCCAAGGGAGAACACTCAGACACGACAATAATTTGCAAGGCAAAAATTGTGCCTTAGAAGTCACTGTGGGGCATGTGTGCTGCTCAGCGGGGTGGCCTACTTGGGTAAGTAGCTGCTCCTCATGTATTACAAATTAATACATATATATATATATACACATATATATACATATGTGTGTGTCTATATACATATATATATACACATGTATATACACGTGTGTGTATATACATATATACACACATATATAGACATATGTGTGTATATACATATATACACACACATATATATACACATATATATACATATGTGTGTGTCTATATACATATATATATACACATGTATATACACGTGTGTGTATATACATATATACACACATATATAGACATATGTGTGTATATACATATATACACANTGTGTATATACATATGCATATATACACACACATATAGACATACGAGTGTGTATATACATATATATACACACATAGAGACATACGAGTGTGTGTATACATATATATGCACACATATATACATGTGTGTATATACATATATACACACATATACATATACACACATATACATGTGTGTACATACATATATACACACATACATATGTGTGTGTATATACATATATATATACATGTGTGTTTACATATATACACATATATATACATGTTTGTGTATATACATATATATGTATACATATACACATATACGTACATATATATATATACACACACATATATATGTGTGTGTTTATAGATATATAGATATATATATATACACACACACACACACACATGTGTGTGGAGCATTTCTGTAATGAGGAATGGTTGAGAGTCCTGAGACTGTTTAGCCTGGAAAGGAGCAGACTGAGAGGGAATCTTCTCTATGCTTATCAATATCTAAAAGTCAGGTGTCAAGAGGACGAGACCAGACTTTTCAGTGGTGCCCAGTGACAAGAATAGGGGCAATGGGCTCAAATTGTAGTACAGGAGGATACACTTAAACATAAGGATTTTTTTTTTTTTTCCTGTGAGGGTGGCACAGCACTGGTCCAGGCTGCCCAGCATGGCTGTGGAATCTCCTTCTCCGGAGAGATTCCAAACCTGCCTCGACCTGGCTCCGGGGCAACCTGCTCTAGGAGACCCTACTTTGCTAGGAGAGATTGGATTAGTGTTCCCTTCCAACCCCAACTGTTCTGTTAACCTATGTCATTAGCAAACATTAGTAGTTTTTGTTTAACCTCTTTTAATTTGTAAATACAATGGTTAAAGGGATTTTCATTGACTTTTCTGGACTGATTAGCCAAATGTTGAACTGCTAGGCAGAAAAGGTGGGCCGTGAAAATCACCAAGTGTGGCAAAAAAAAGGTGCTTTAAACCACATTTTAGCAGGAACCACTTTCTAGTTTGGAAAAAAGAAACTCTCACATATTTCAAAGAGCCTTCATAGAGTTGCAGTGACAAGGAAAAAAATAGAATCATAGAATTAGTCAGGGTTGGAAGGGACCACGAGGATCATTCAGTTGCAACCCCTCTGCTATGGGCAGGCTACAGCCTCATCCAGCCTGGCTGCAAACACCTTCAGGGATGTGGCCCAAACCACCCCCCTGGGCAACCCATTCCAGGCTCTCACCACTCTCAAGATGAAGAACTTCCTCCTCACATCCAATCTGAATCTCTCCACCTCCAGCTTTGCTCCATTCCCTAGTCCTGGCACTACCTAAGACTGGAACTAGACTGCAGCTGCTCAGAACTTCAAAAATCTGTCTTCCTATTGATTTTTCTTGTAAGTTTACATGCTAACAGCTTGAGCTTCACATATATCATAATGTGGCAGCAGCAGAGGGGAGTTGCTGTGGAGTTCCTGGGGTGGTGAGCTGACTGACTGCAAATAACACAGCCTTGTGGTTTCTCTTCCCTGAGAGTCTAATCAAAATCATTTGTCTGGTTTTCTCTGTTGTTCCTTCCTTCACCTCTTCTCTTCCTTACAGGAAGACTGAACAGCTGAGTTTCTTGCTTTATGGAAATGAGACTCATATTCTGGAACACACAAGGGAAGTGCACGTCAAGTGCTGCTTAAATGCGCCAAATTTAGCCTTGGCTATGCTCCACTAATTTGCCTTTCTTATTGCATGTCTCTTTCCTTCTTGCAAGGGTGGCAGTTTGGGATACCTGGAAACATCAACAGATTGCAGCAGCTTTTAGAAAGCCAGGTCATGCCAGTCCATCCAGTAAGGAGGATATAGACTGGCTGAAGTAGAGCAAGCCTCTAACAACACATGAAGCACTAGGGGGCTGCAAAAAACCCATATTACTTACTTGCTTAAAAGACTGAATTTGCTTGGAAATATAGGGCTAAGGTGAAAAACTGGTCCTGCTGGAAGTAGAAGCTGGTTTGCTGTTCTTTGTGTAGATCTCCAGGAGGCAAAACCTTGCTCCTTATAGCTGCAAATTAAAGTACCTTTGATTCCCTTTAATTTACCTAGGATACAATGAGATGTGGTTACTCTGATAGGACCTTCATTTGCATCCTAGGGAAAATTCCAGCTCTAGGGCCACTGCACATTTCAGGTTTTGAGAAGAGGCTTTTTCTAGTCTCTGAATGTTTTCCTTTCTTAACTCTTTACAAGCTTTACTCACAGTGACACACACTGAGTTGGGGGAAAGGTTCATAAACATCAAAGGCAACAAAATATCAGTAACCTGCAGCTGATTGACACAACACCCTTAAATATTTCCAGCCCAAAGTTGCTACCCCACCCCCAAACTCTGTGATGGATGGTTTCAACGTGGTGACGCTCTATACATCAAACGCATCAGTGGATAGTTTCCCAAGGTATTGCTGATCTATATTCCTCATCCTTAAGTATGACTTGGGACCCTTCCTTTGCACAGAACTCACACAGCACAGTATGAAGCATATTATCTCCAAGAGAAGTCAGCAGAAGTGAAGACTGATCAAATCACTAGACAGCCTGGTCCAGAGCTTGACAACTCTCAGGAAAGGAAGGTGTTGGTAAAGTCCAATCTAAACCTTCCCTTGTGCAACTCGAGGCCATTTTTTCTTGTCCTATCACTTGTAACTTGGGAGAAGAGACCGACACCCATCTGGCTACCACCTGCTTCCAGGTAGTTGTAGAGATCAAGACAGTCTCACCTCAGCCTCCTTTTCTCCAGACTAAAGCACTCTAGTTCCCTCATCAGCTCCTCAAAGGACTTGTTCTCTGGACCCTTCACAAGCTTTGCTGCCCTTCTCTGGACACACTCCAGCACCTCAATGTAATTCTTGGGAGTAGAGTGGCCCCAAAACTGAAGCCAGTATTTGAGTGCCAAATACAGAGGGAAAAATCAGTGCTCTAGTCCTGCTGATCACACTCTTGCTGATACAGGACAGGATGTTTGCCTTCTTGGCACATTTTAAGACAAATGTCAACCAATCCCCACTGCCCTTAGGTCCTTTTCAGTCAGGCAGTTTTCCAGCAATGGATCAGCATCATGAAAAATAACATGCCTCTACTCCTTGGAGAACAAAATTTGTATTTGCTACTGCTTGAAATAGTTCTCCCTCTAACCTGTACTTCCCAAGAACGTCAACTGCTAAATTTAAACAAGGACACAACAAATAGTTTAAAACTCCAAGAAGTTTATTGCCCACAGTAACTCACATGGTGTTGTTAGATTTTTGTTGTTGTTGTTGTTACACGAAAATGAAGCAAAACAGTAGAAAATATATACTGAGAATAGTAAAAGAAAAGCCCAGCTTAGTAATAGCCCTTTATATTCACCAGGTTATACTTAATAGGGGGTAGCCCAACAGAGGAAAATAGAACATCTGGAAGACAGAGCTTTTCATCATCATAGGGTAGGTTGTAAACCAGTATTAAAGGCACTTTCTGTCCATATTGAAACAAATAGGTGGGAAGACAATTACTGCAGGACCTCAAACCTCAGTTTGCAGGTATCTGGTTGACAGGTAAAAGGAGAAGGTAAAAGGCAGAGTATTTAAAATATACAGAGACCAATTAAAATCCAAACTTTATAAGGAAATAGGAACCAAAATTCACAGGTAGGACTTTGTGCGCCCCCTCATCTATATTCCATGAATTTGTCTTGAAGCATTTTACAGCTTTTTTAGAAGTTGAACACATCCAGAAAAACAAACTTAAGGGTTTGGCTTTCTTTGTTGTTGGGTTTAGGAAAGGGGAACTAGAACAATCTAAATGACATTAAAATGTAGACACATTCCCCCACTTATTAGCGCCCAATAGACCCACTGCTGAAGGTTGAGTATGAGTAAGAATAGGAAGAGGTTGCTGATGCATCAAAACTTCCTCTCCTGGACCCGCTGCGTGAACCTGAACGTGAGCCAGAACGAGAGCCAGAGCGGGAGCCAGGTGCCGAGGAGACATTGTAGGGACTGGATATGCCTTTAGATGACACAGAGGCTGCTTCCAAGAGCTTCAGGCCAGTGATGTCTTCCACCATTGAGCGATTCATTGCATCTTTGTAGGATATTTTCAGTTTGGTCTTGGGGCAAGTTAAAATTTTGGGATAGCTGTTAGTATCTTGCAATTTCTGGGCAGCACGACCATCAATCAACCCGTTCCTAATGGCTTCTTCAGTGCTTATTCTTCCACGCACATCTGGATCCACAAGACCTCCAGTGAGGTACTGGAATTCCAGGAACCTCTGCCCAGCCTCATAAGGCAACCATTTTTCCTTCACAGCTTCAGCTGCTGACATCCTCTTGCGTCCACCCTTTATGCCTTCAAACCCGATGAAGGCCTTCTGGGCTGGTTTGAGACGTGTTGCCATATCCTGATCAATGATGCCTTGATTGGTGGCTTCCTGAAGGGAAAGCCTCTGGCCTGTGGTTGGGCATATTATGCCCCCTGTGCAGGCTTGGGCTTCAAGCAAGCGTTGCCCAGTGATGCTATCCACAATGCCCCGCTGTATAGCTTCCGAAATGGAGATCTTCTCCAAGTTTTCTGTGTCAAAAATGGCTGCAATAGGACTGCACTCTTCTGGGGTGTCTGAGAAAGAGCCACTCCTGATCAGTGAAGAAGAACTCCTGACACTCAGCACTGTGGGGGACCGAGTGACCGACTCATGGCGGAAGACCTCATCGGTGCCATTCCGGCAGGAGATCATATCTGCAAACTGTGTCAGGCTTAAACTGCCCGAACGGTACTGGTCAAAGAACTTCCTCTCCACCAGACCTTTATCGATAGCATCCTGGATGTCGTATTGGCTGCCTGTTTTTCTGTCCACGAGGACTACTCTGCTGCTGCCATCTGATCCTGTGATAGTTATCTCTTCCCACTCACACTCCTGCTCAGCTAGTTCTGTGTAGGTGTCAAAATCGATGAGGCCTTTGCTGTACGCCTCCTGCACAGACATCTCCCTGTTTGTTTCTGGATCTACGATGACAACCCGGCGCTTTCTAAGGGTGTTCTTCTGTGAGGTGTGCACCACCTTCTTCTTCTCTCTCAGCGGTAGAAGGCAGAGTCCTGTTGCTTCATCCTTTATGCATCTTTCTTTCAGTTGCAAGTAGGTCAAGTTCTCCTCTGTGTTGGGATCAAAGAAGCCTTTGGTGTCATCGCTTGGATCGCTAAGGATCTGGTTGAGCTCTTCATTGAAGTAGCCACGCTTGTAGGCTGTCTCTACCGGTAACCGGTAGCTCTCTTTGGGGTCAATGATTCCTCCAGTAGCAATCTGGGCCTCCAGCAAGCGAATGCCATGGCCTCGCTCTATGAGCTCTTTGTTCATTGCTTGAAACAGAGAAATGATGTTTCCAGTTTCTGGGTCTTTGTACCCAGTGACAGCTCTTTCAGCAGAGAGAAGCTTCTCTTTAAATTCAATTCCAACAAGGCCTCTTTTGTAAGCTTCCTCAACGGGCAGCCTCACGTTGCTGACAGGGTCCACTATGAAGCCTGTGGCTGCCTGAGCTTCTAGGAGTTCGAGGGCTGTCCCCGGTCTAACCAGACCAATTTTCATAGCCTGGTAAATACCAAGTTTCTCTTTAGTGGCCTCATTGTAGATGCCTGCAATACAGCTGGAGCCCTGAAGGAAATCAATAATTCTCTCACTCACTTCTTCCACTGTGATTGCACCTCTTTCCAAATCGTTCCTTGTTGATTCCTTAATAATTCCAGCCTCAAGCAGTGCATCTGCTGAGACAGGCTGCCTGATCCCTTGGAATGACATGCTCCTTTTCTGCACTGGCAGGAGCAGCAGACCAGTGTGTGGCTCAATCCTGCATTTCTCCTTCAGCTGCATGTAAGTGACTGCCTTTTTGGTGGTGGGATCGATGAAGTTCTTTGTGGCACTTTGGCAGTTGTATAGAAGCCTGTACAGGTCTTTGTCGATTAAGCCACGAGATAAAGCTACCTCTTTAGGTAGGAAAACACTGTTGACAGGATCAACAATCCCTCCTACAGCCAGCTGGGCTTCAAGCAGACGAATCCCAGTCTCTCTGTCCACCAAATTCTTCTTGATGGCTTCAGACACAGGCACAGTTTTTCCTGAGAAAGGATCTTTAAATCCTGTAATAGCCTTTTCTGCAGTGTAGATTTGTTCTCTGTCATCAAAGTCAATCAGATCTCTGGCGACAGCACTGTCCACGGTTAATATCTCATTTCGGTGTGGGTCTATCACACCTCCTGTTGCTGCCTGGGCTTCTAAGAGCAGGACTGCATTTTCTGCTGTAAGCAGTTGATTTCGTTTGGCCTCAACAAAAGAGTACTTCTGTCTGGGTGAAAGAGACACACCTGCAATAGCACCTGCCCCTTTGAGGTAGGGCTCAATGTCAGCCGCAACTTCTTCCACTGACCTCTGTCCCTTCAGCAGTTTGTCCAGGGTGAGTTTGTCTATCAGCTGACACTCATACAGCTGCATTGCCGTAATCTTCTTCCGCAGTCCACTGAACAGCAACTTGGAGGCATCAATACAAAAGTCTTCCTCAGTCTGAGTGGATCTGTGGGATCCATATGGGCGTTGCTTGAGTTTCTCAATCTCTCTCTGCAGCCTCAGACGCTCGGACTCCAGCTCTGACTGACTTTTGACAGCAGTCTCTTCCAGTCTGCACCGGTATCTCTCCTCAATCCGTTTGATCTCCATCTGTAGCCTTTCAATCTCACTCCTCAGGGAGTTCTTCTCCCTCTCACTCTTCTCTCTCTCACATTGGATCTTCCTTATGGATTCCTCTGTCCGGGAGTGCTGGCTCTTCCACTGATTGAGGTCATTCAGGATTTGTTGCTTCTCACTTTCCAGACGCTGCTTCAGACGGGACTCTGATTCCAGGGTGACTTTCAAACGGTTCAGCTCCTCTTCTAACCTCTGCAGCCTGGCTTTGTCTTGCTCCAGAGCACTCATTTTTATCAGTAAGGTTTCTCTTTCTTGCATAATGTGACTATACTGATTTTTGGATTCTTGAATCCTGTTGGATGCCTGTTTTAGAGAAGAAATAAACCAAGAGAGGATGGTTAGAGTTTGTGCTGGTTCATTATGCTCTCTACTTAAAATACTCTTCGGAGTGCCATTTAATCTGCAGCAAGCCACCCCTGGAAAACATTCTAGTGGCAGCAGTGCCTTGTGCAAGACCAAGGGTATGCATCAACCAGTGGAGGTACATTATCCCTTCAGTGACAGTATCTCTAGTATGACCAGAGACTCTGTTCTGTTACCCACAGCCTTGATTTTCTGATTATTTAGTTTTTAATACTTCTCATGGGACGCTTGCATGTAGACAGAGTATTCAAACCCACAAAGGGTCTGATGCTCAGCACATGTATACTGGCATAGTGCTATGTGGGTGACTCTGGATTGGTTAAAGGCTGGTCATGGATAAAAAGGAAATATCTGACTTAATTTTCACTTTCCTATTAGTTTCACATGTTAATCTCAACAATTTTATCTGTGTTGCTTTACATTTTAAGTCACCTTATGTCTTCCTATATATACAAACACTTACAGGTATGCAGTCCATATTAAACTGAATTTATGTTTATATATTTGTAATACATGTATATGTATATAGGCACAGCTGTCAGGTAATCCTAAATGTTAGTATCTTTTAAAAACCAGGATTAGGATTTTTAAAATAAAGAATATTAAAGGAAAAAGAAAGCTCGGAATGAAAATAAGAAATAGGAAGGGCAAGTACAGGAAAGAAAAAAGAAACATTTTCACCAGTGCTCACACATATATTTAAACAGTAGCTCTTTGGACAAGAAACCAGACAGAAGAATTAAATATGAAACCAGTTTTGACATATTTATGCTGCTACTCCAAGTTTCAGAAATCAGGCAAATAGTAAAATTTGCAAGTGCCTTTTGTGACTCAGGAATGTAAATCCCCCAAATAGCCACTGAAATGGAGGCTTTAAGTACCTTAGGTACAGCTGACAACATGATCTTTAATCCTCACTAGCAGTCACCACCTTACCCAGCCAAGCAGCCTGTTGACAGCTTGTTAGTTCTGGGGTTTTTAGCTGATTTAGTTTGTGACAGCACTCGGGTCTGCCTCGAAGGACTGATTGCCTTAACTTGTCCTGGTTGAAACAGCCTTGAGAGGCACCCTGCTAAAGTCCATGGACTCTTATCTTCCACTGGTTGGGTGGAGATTGGCACAGACCCAGTGTTTCTCCATGGGCAAGGCTCAGCTAGACGAGAAGGCAGCTTATGGCTCTCTAGCACAGCTCCCAGGGAGGCAACAGGCTAAGAAAGTAGGTAAATCATGCCACTTCTGTTTAAAAATGAACAAAGGGGAAGGGCCATAAAGGGAATGTTAGTCACAAGTACAGTGAACTTAAACAGTAAAAGTGTGAATTAGGTTGATGCAAATGGACGTTGCAATTAATTCTACATCTGAGAGACAGTAAAGCTGGGATCAAAATATGTGTGAATACCTCCAGAGCTTGCTTTTGGAATTTTTCAATTTCCTGTCTCAATTTTTCCCTTTCTTTCTGTAAATCATTAATCAAGCCCTGAAGCTCCAGGGTTTGCTTGCTGCTCATCTGAAGCTGATTCTTTAATTCAGCAATGGCAGTATTTTTCTCATCAACTTCACTTCTGACCATCCTGAGGTCATCGTACTCCAACCTAACATTTCGCAGCTCCTCCTCCAGTAACAAGTGCTCCTTGGTTAGGTTCTCGGTGAGAGACTGAAGCCTTTCGATCTCTATTTTGCACTCATTCAGGTTTTTGCTCTTCTCCTCAGAGGATTTCTGCAAGTGCTCGCATCGTAGGTGAGCCTGTTTCAATTGCTCCTGTTCTTGGACCAACTGGCGGCGCAAAGCCTCAAGATCAGAGGTGTATTTTCTTATCTCCTCCATGTACCTCTGCTTCTCTCTCACATGACCATCTAACACTTCCCTTTGGTGCCTAAGGTCATCTTCATTCCTCTTCTTTACAATAGACACTTCCTCTATCTGCTGTGTGAGATTAGTTATTTTAACCGACTGCTCTCTGAGAGATCTCCTCATGCCTTCTATTTCCTCCTCCAGTTTCTTCCTCCTGGATGCCTCCTCCATTACATTTTTATTCTGCCTGCATAGTTCCTCCTCCAGCTTATGCTTCTGGATCTGCAAGTCTTTTATAGTGCTCTGGAACTTTGCACTTTCTTGATCCTTGCCTTTTTTCTCCTGTGAAACTCTTTCATAGTCAATTTTCAATCTGGCCAGTTCCTGCTCCTGGATCCTCAGCTTGTTAATGGTCTCCGTCGCACTCGAGTTTGCTTTCTGCAGGTCAAACTGGACTCTCTTTAACTGACTGTTCTCGTCCTCTAGCTCTTTCCTTTGACTTGTTTCTACATCCAACAACTTTCTCAGCCTTTCAATCTCTTTGTTTCTTTCCTTAATGGTCTTGGAAGCATCATCAAGTGACTGTTTGTACCGCATGCTTTCATCAGAGTGCCTCTGAATAACTTGTTTTAGCTCAATCTCCAGCTGCTGTTTTTTCTGAGAAAGCTCTGAGCCAGCTGCCTTCTGTTGCTGAGCATTCTCTTCTATCTTCCGTAGATTATCTGTTGTCTGACTTATTGTGTTCTTCAGCCTCCTAATTTCTTCACACAAACTCCTATTTTCTCTCATGGCATTATCGAGCTGTGTTCTATAGTTATTTGTGTCCTCTTCCTTTTGCATGGTGACCTGATGAATTGTGGTCTTTGTGATATTAATCTCAGTTTCATATTTGTTCTTTAAACTAATAATTTCCTCATCATAACTGTTCCTTACCTTAGCCAATTCATTTTCAAGTTCCCATCGGCTTTTAGCTTCTTCTTGAAGCTGAAGCTTCAGCCTTTCCAGCTCCTTAGTTTTATCCTGAATGGTCGAGGCAGCCTCCTCAAGGGCCTGCTTGTATCTCGAGTTGTCTTCGCCACGAAGCTGGATGATCTGTTTCAGCTCCAGCTCCAGCTGATGCTTTTGCTGCGACACCTCAGAGCTGCAAGCCTTTTGCTGAAGAGCATCTTCTTCTGCTCTCCTCCGCTGATCTGTGGTCTGCAGAATGGCATCGTTCAGCCTCACAATCTCATCCTTGAGGTCTCTGTTTTCTCTCGTCAGTCTGTCAACCTGGGCTCTGAGGCCTTTTGCATCATCATCTTTCTGTGCAGCAATCTGCTGGATTGTGGTCTTCTTAATATTTATTTCTGTTTCATACTTGTTCTTTAAATTACTCATCTCCTCGCTAAACTGGTTTCTTACCTTAGCCAGCTCATTTTCATACTCCCTCTTCCGTGTGCCTTCGTCCTGCAGAAGAACCCTTAATCTTTCTATCTCGTACTCCTTCTCCTTGATGACCTTCTCAGACTCTAGCTTTTGCCAGCCAAGGCTGTCTTTCTCATTTTGTCTCGTTTTCTGCAGCTGATCATAGTCATTCTTCTGTTGCTCGTATCTGTCCTCCAGCAACTTCCTTTTCCTTTTCTCATCTTCGATCTCATAAGTCAGCCTGGTTATTCTGTCATTGAGATCCTTGATTTGAGCATAGCACTTGTCCAGGTTTTGCTTAGCAGAACTGCCATCCATTTCAGCTTGTCTTTTCATCTCCTCCAAACTCATCAGCTTTGCCTTGAGCTGAGAAACGTCCATCTGGTACTTCTGCAGATTTTGCTCCAAGAATTTATGTTTGTTGCTTGTCTCTGAATTTGAATCCCTGGCAAGCCTGAGTTCTTCTTCTAGGAGTTCAATTTTAGTGTTTTTCATCTGCAAAAGGACAGCAGAAAAACAAACAAACAAAAAATCCTCATGAACCATTGTGTTTCCAAATCATTACATGCAATACAATATACATTTGAGACACTGACAGCTAGAATAATTATTTTTTCTGCCTAAATGAGAGCTTAATATCCTTTTTTTTGTGTTGTTGATGTTGTTTCATGTCATTGAGACAAAGACTGGACTCCTTTCTGATTCACAGTCAAACCTTATTCAGAAATCAGCATAACAATGAGGGGATGGAAATGCAATAGCAAAATCTGTTGTTATTAATTAGCATTAAAGACCCTTCTTTAGAACCTCCATGAAATTTCAGAATAGGGGATTCATATTCCATATATATGACCAGTAGGCCTCTCTGTTTCCACTGAGATGTGTCAAATCAGGATTATTCCATTTGAAGTATTTTAGGTATGGCTTGAAATTAAAAGTGGTCCCTTAACCATATAGAGCAGGGTTTTAGCACTAACTGCACTCTTGCCAAGGTCAAGTCTGATAGGCAGAGAAAGACCTCTGTGTGCTTTGATGAGCATCTCTGATTTACCAAGAAGGCTAATGTCCTCTACCTCACAGCTGACCTTAAAAGTAACTCTGCAAGACACTGAATCCTGACTAAAAATGCATTAAACTGATATATTACACTTCCCAGATCTGGAGTACTGTGTCCAGTTCTGGGTTCCCCAGTTCAAGAGAGACAAGGAACTACTGGAGAGAATCCAGCAGAGGTTAAAAAAATGCTGAGGGGACCAGAGCATCTCTCTGATAAGGAGAGACTGAGAGATCTGGGGCTGTTTAGCCTGGATAATAAACACAGATGGACTCTTATCAAGGTCATCAATATCCACAGGGTGGGCGTCAAAAGGATGGGGTTGTACTCTTCTCAGTGGTGCTCAGTAACAGGACAAGGGACAACGGACAAAAATGAGAACAAGGAGGTTCTACCTACACATGAGGAAAAGCTTTCCTGTGAGGGTGACAGAGCACAGGTGCAGGCTGCCCAGAGAGGCTGAGAAATCTCATCTGGAGAGATTTTAAACCTTTCTGAACATTGAGAACCTGGGCAGCCTGCTCTTGATGATCCTGCTTTAGGAGAAGGTTGGTACTAGATGATCCCCAGGTCCTTTTCCAACCCCCATCATTTTGTCATATGCCTCCTTCATGGCATAGCACTTAACTCAGGATTTCGTTTTGTGGACCACTTTGAACTGTATTTAAACAAAGTTTTGGATCAGTGACACCTTGGTAACCTGTGATAAAATGAGAAGGTAAAGAACAGCAGAGTCAGGTTACCTTCAAGTCCTCCATGCTCTTTAACATTTCACTCAAGAATCGGTAATAATCTCCAGATCTTGTGAGCAGCTCTATGTAGCGAGACTGAGCCTCGTTAGCCTTGAAAAGAAAGAGAACTGTCAGCAGTTTGTACTACAGTTAGAGATGAATGCATCTGGGTCTCAGACCATTTAAAAGGATTCCAATCTGCTGGAGAGAACATAGCACTTGACAAAGCGAAAAGCAAACTCCCCATCTCACAAATTCATGTGTCTTTTGCAGGGCCATAAACATAAAAATTCTCAGTTCTGACAAAACCCACGCCCTCTTTGTCAAGATTATTTTTCCCTCACAGCTGATGTGATCTTAAATCCAGGGCTTGACCCCCTGGTTCATCATGCTCTTCCTGTCTGACAGTCACAAGTTTCATCGTGCTGTTCCTGTCCAACAGTCACAAGTAATCCAAATTAAACTTTTCATTGTGGATAATTCCCAGGTTGCAAGTGACTAAATCACTTGGGGCACAAGCCTTACTTTCTCACAATATGTATGCAATAGGAACAAGGTACATTCCTCGAGGCTAATCTACTTCTTAAATGAGCCCAGATATGATTTTACACCACAGCAACTATTCTTCACTAAGTCCTCATGCTTACATGCTCAGCACATATTAGTAGCGACAATGCTAGTTATTAGGATGTAGCTGGATATGACTCAGAACAGCTCCCATGGACAAACAAATAAAGACTGATGGGGAGGGAAGAGGATACCTCTTGTAGAATGAGCACTGCAGGAGACTGAACCACACTCTTCTTGATAGGTATGTTGAGCAAGGTTTCTAATCCAGAACTGTAGGAAGCAACTTGTAGTTCATAATCCTGTAATACAATGGGGAAAGGTAATATCCAGTTAGCAGCTGCCAAAGAACTCTCTGGGAGTCTGGATTTCCCAAAATAAAAATAAAGCTTTGGGGTTCTTCTTGTTGGTTTGTAGTAACAACCTACATTTTCCTTTCTGCATCTCTGGCCATGTATAGCTCATCCTCTACCATAAACTCATTCAAGTACTCTGAAGGCATGGAGGAGAATAGCAAAGGGTGAAAGTTTTTATTAGTTGAAGGCTACCCAGAGGCAAAAAAAGATTCATGGGAGCAACTTATCAACCAAAAGTTCATCAGAAATAACTGTTTCTGCCCACCTTTCATATCACATAAGCCATGCCATGTATATAGCAAGGTCTCTATTGCAGAAAGATTGAGCATTGGAGGAAGGGTAGAGATAAAGGTGACATAAAACCACAAAGACTGTGGAACCATTCCCTGTGTATCTGCTTGGCTTTCATGGTTACTGCACATCACTTCTCCTGCTGATCTGCATTTGTCTTGCCTCCTAAACCAGGAAGCCTAAGGCATTAGGTCATCCTAGTGCCTAATCAGACTGAATTCCTAAGCAACCAACCTGTTCTCCACTCTCCTACGCTTTTCTAACATGTGAACTGGAAAGTCTGGCTTGCCTAGATGGAAGCTTTGATTCTCCTGAAGAGAACCTCTCATTGGTGTCTCTCACATCATCCCCAGGTATCAAGGACACAAATTGCTTTTGCTATATTTTGTACACATAAGTGTTTTGCCTCTCCAACACACACACACGGAACCAACATTTCACCTGCCAGCAGAGCAGGGATATGGAAGGAGCCTGACCATGAAAAACCACATCCCATAGAAACACTGAAATCCAAGTACCTTAATTGCAGCTGAGCACTGATCTGCATGCTTGAGAAGCTCCTCAACTTTGTCTCTCTTCCCACAGATTTCACTGTGTAAGTTCTGTCAAGAAAACAGCAAACTGTGAAGCACTCCCTCAAGATTTACCAGTATTTCCTTCTCCATCAGAATGCACCTGCAGTATGAGACCACTGCAACCCCAGAAGGTGAGACCTGAAATGACCTGTAGCACCAATCAGGATGAAGGGGTGGGGTGTACCCTCAGCAAGTTTGTAGATAACAGGTTAGGCACTGACATGCTGCAAAGCAGCTCTGTGGAGAAAGAGCTGAGCGTGCTGGTGGACAACAAGATCACCATCAGCCAGAAAAGTGCACTCATGGCCAAGAAGGGCAACAGTGTCCTGCAGTGCATTAGGAATAGCATGGCCAGCAGGTCGAGGGAACTTCTTCTTCCCATCTACTATGCCACAACATTGCCAGTTCTGAGCTGCTCTGTTCAAAAGAGGACTACAAAATTGCTGAGGGTACTGCAGCATCTTCGTTACATGGAGAGGCTTAGAGACCTGAGGCTCTTTAGTGGGAAAAAAAGACGACCCAGAGGGGATCCTCTCAGTGCTGATCAATAGCTAAATGGTGGGGATCAAAAGGATGGGGCCAGACACTTTTCAGTGGACAAAGAGCAGTGGGCACAATGTGGGAGGTTCTGCCTAAACATGAAGACAAATTTCTTTGCTTTGAGGGTGCCAGAAACCCAGAGCAGGCTGCCCAGGGAAGTTGCTCAGTCTCCCTTTCTAAAGAGATTCCGAACCCACCTAGACATTGTGATCCTGGGCAACCTGCTCTAGGTGACCTTGCTTTAGCAGGGAGGTTGGACTTGATATCAGAGATTGTTTCCAGCTCCTACCATTCTGTAACTCTGTGATTTTTGCCCTATAATTTTCACTATCATACAGAGTCCCTTGAATTAATTCAAAGCTGCTGTATAAAAGTGCAAGTGACTGTGTAGGAGTCTTGTTCATAACCTGTAGCAGTGCTGGCAGAAAGTAACGAGGATAATATTTCCTCTCTCCTGCCTTCTACACACATGGTCTATTTTGGTAGCTTGCATGCTCTGTAATTCCAAATCATAGAATGGTTTAGGTTGGAAGAGACCTCAAAGATCATCCAGTTCCAACCCTCCACCATAGGCAGGGACACCTCTCACTAGATCAGGATGCTCCAATGGGTCACAGTATTGCAGACTGCATTGATACTGATATTTTCTGAAAGGTGAAACAATTTAAATCTAAGTAACTGAAGACAACCACTCAAGGGCTGCATACCTTCTGATCATGGAGGTATCTCATGATGGTGTTGCAATCACACAGCTTCATGGATTCGATAGAATCCTGCCTGCGCTTTGCATCGCTCATCCATTTGCACAGAGCCTGGTAGAGATCGCGGTAAGTTTTCAGCTGTTTGATTTGCCTTTCTAAGTCCCATGATCTAGAGCAAAACACAGGGAAAACTGTTGAAAAGGAAAAAAAAAAAAGGCATTCTCTATTTCTCTAAGTGTTTTCCAGAAAAAAAATCCACAGTAATAAACTAGGTAAAACCACAGGAAGCTCTAACAGAGGGGATTCTTCAAATAACTGAGAACTGCATTGGTTACTCGTAACCTGACATGGGGCTTTAGTGCCTCTGCAATACACAGAGATTGGCCTCTCCTGTCAGCTGAGGGATGGATAAATCCTTGCAGTGCCAGGACTTGAGTTCACTGACTTCATTTCCATCAGGGCAACAAGCAACAAGTCAATTTTTATTCATAGGACTAGATTTTGGCTTGTAGTAAAACCAAACTGAACTATGGCCCATACTTCCCTCCCCAGGCTCTAAACCAGTGAGAATATCCCTTCAGTTCTATAAAGCATTAGAAAAAAAAGACTGGGGATTAAAAAAATTAATTCTGAAGTGTTTATTTTTTAACCCTCACATATGGGGTAGTCAGGATTAAGTTTGCTTTGTTTGGAGGGGAAAATGCTGTATGGAACTACCTCATCCAGGAAAATTAGCAAGAAATGAAACAATGAAAACAACTCCTTAGCTCATAGAGCTACATGAGTAACTACATTTTCCTGCTTGATCTTACACAGTCCCTTGTAAAGCATGCTCAACAATATTCACTGTTGTTCTGGCCTCTCTTGCCCTGAAGTCATCATTTGTCCTCTGGAAGTGCAAAGCAGTTTTAATGCTCCGTGTTAGAAAGATCTCAGCAGCAACAGCAATAAGCTATTTGGAAATGTGAGCAAACCTGTTATCTATCTGCTTATCAGCTCTCTGCCAGCGGTCTATCAGCTGGGTAACTTTGTCACAAAACTTCCCAATGTCCATGTCATACAGGGTATATGACTGGCAAGACTGTGAGTGAATCTGCAGTGTTTTCTGCAGCTCGTTTTCCAGGGTATTCAGGAGCGACTTCTTCATGTTTAGGTCTGCTTTCATTTTCTGGAAAAAAAAAAAAAAAGACCAAAACCCTGTTATAGATTTTATTCTTGAGAGGATACTCAAATTTAACCAGCAGCAGCCTGCACAATGTATTGGGATCTAAAGATTCTGTTTCTAATTCAGGAAGGTATGTTCATTGGTGGCAGCTTGACATATGTGAAGTGAAACACCTCCTTTAGTAAACAAAGTCTGGCTTTGGCTTAAGAATGTGTTTTAAGTGGGACTCACTCTTAATTTGCTAAGACAAAGTCTTCTGCTGTCCTACCTGTAGCAAACATTTCAGTTTCTCAGAGTTATGGAGAACGGTTACCCAAAAGAAAAAATCCAAAAGGGAAGAGCCTGCCTCGCTTGTTCCCAGAAAAATGACTAGAAAATGTTGTTGAGGTATAGAAGATTCCTGCACATGCCTCAACTGTGAAATCAAACAGGGCTGGCAGTTTTCAGGTGTTACCTAAAACTCACAGGGAAGACTGCATCCTTCAATGACAGACTGAAGGGCGTTCTTTGTGTGCATCTGAAATTTAAACCAGCTAAAAACTCCCTGCAGCTCTCATTTTGCATGGTAAAAAAAGTAAAGCAAGCTGCTTGTGCTCCATTTGTGCCAGCTACACGCTTTTTCCTTGCACACCTGAGAACAGGAAAGAATTAAAGAGTCCCTGTTGTCCCAAAGGCATTCTGTGCAGAAAAGGACCATGTCAATGCCAGATCAAGACTGCTTCTGCAAGCCAATTTGGTCCTTAGTTTGCCTTCTCCCCTTGCACAGGATGGATAGTTCTCACTGTAAAATCTGAAATGGCCTCTATAGCAAAACCAGGACACTCACTAATGCTCAGATTTACTCGTTACAAGTAGATGACAACAAAAGGGATTAACAAGGAGGCACTGCCTTTAGATCTAGTTTCATAAGTGTCATGGGTTTAATGCACTGGGATGTCTTGAAACATAGAGTACAGCCCTCCAGAAGGCTAGACATGGCCTAGGAAATTGTAAATTTTTATTCCATCCCATAATTCTGGTATGTCTTTATAAGCTGGCTTCTCTCTTCCCCTGGAAAGGCACAAGCTCTTAATTGCTATGGAGGAGGATTTCAGGCCTATCTGCAGCCTTGAACAGCCTGGCTAATTTTTTCTATGCAATTCTGGCCTGGTTGGGCCTAATGTAATGAGGCATGGGGCAAGGGAGAAAAGAGTACTAAGGCCTGAATATTAAGGCATGGCTGGGGGAAAGGTTTCTTGGTGTGTAGTATGTGTTGTGGATTTATGTATTCCATAATTTATACATTTTTCCTTTTAATACAATTCTCTATTTCTCTCCAAATGTGGTGTGGAGCATTTTCCTTTAGTTCCTTTGAGAAGGGTTAAAGAGCACCTCTCTTTGCTCCCTACGCCCAAGACAGTAAGTGATAATAAACACAAATAAGCAGATAATATTGTACAGAAATGGTTGAGAAACCTCTCACACCTCTGACTTTGCTGTGAGGGAACAGAAGCACCCTTAACTCACATATTCCTTCCAACCATATGCAAAAGCATTGCATGCCTATGTCATTCAACACAAGAGGATCAGCACTTCAATCTCCATGTTGTTTCATTCAGCTCAACAGATCAGTGCTGGCAGCTATGAATTTTGCCTTGCTTGTGCTCCATTTAATTGGGTCTTGGCCTCTCACCTTCAGACAAGCCCGATAAGCCTCCACTTTATCAAGATCCAGAGGAACAGTCTCCTCCTCAGACAGTCTGACTTCAAAAACTCTGATCACATCTTCTGTTTGTAGAATCATCTGGAGCAGACACCTCAGAGCATTCAAGCTAAAATCAGTAACACAAGACAAAACCATTATGGACTGGGGCAGGAGAGATGATATTTCTAATTAACTGCAGATCATGAGTTAAAGAGAACAGGCAACACAGGAGAAGTTCCAGTGATACTTGTGATTCTCATGTAGTGAGAGAACAGACAATTAGTTAAAGAGAACAGGCAATACAGAAGTTGTTCCAGTGACACTCATGATTCTCACTTATTCTTTTTTTTTTTTCCTTAAATTTTCAGAAAAGAGAATGAAGTCACCTAAGTGTTTGTTTCTGTGCCACTTGTAGGGAAAAAAAAGATGTGTTTTTACACCGCTAACAGTAAGAGGCAAGTTTATGGACTACGAATTAAGGAAGAAAGTAGATGATTTATTGCTATAACCTCAAATTTCTTACCTGTCTAAGTAGCCAGCAGAAACACCATTAATGTTTTCCAGCTTTTGAAACAGGGCATTTATCTCTGACTGCAAGTACACGTACTTCTCACAGCCTCTGAAGTTAGGCAGCAAATCCTTATGCTTATTGAGGGTTTCAGCCATTATCTGAGAGTCATTCTGCACACCCTGAGGAAAGAGAATGCCTGATTTACGCATTTTTGGTGGCTAAATGATCATTCTACAGCATACAGGCAATTGGTCTCTTTATCCAACTAGTCTGCTGTTATCTAATCAGTGTGGGTGAAGGACTGAACCAGTGCCAGAGCTTGCTTGCTTCAAGGTAACTGGATGGCTTCTTTTCCACACAGCCCACACCAGGTAATACCTCTTTGTGAGCACCTCGCCAACTCCAGCTCAGCTCTGTCGAATGCAGAGCACTTTACTGCCAACTGCCCAAGATGTGCCAAGGTCCTCCTGCTCTTCAGACCTTTGCAACCTAATTGTCTCCAGGGAATTTCTCATTTCTGAATGCGTTCTCTTGTCTTACTCATCTCCCTCTCCAGTCTCAGATCAGAAGAACTAGGAGAGGGAGAGGGGTTTTAAGCCTCATGTGTCTACTCTGCATCCCACAGACAGCATTTCAGGGGTAGATGGTAGAGTGGGATCTGTGCACCAGGGGTTTTATAATACTTGAACTTGAATGAGCTCCTGTCCAACTGACTTCAGGCTGTCTGTATTCTTTGCCTGACAGAATTTGACTTCTGAAAGTCCAAGATTCAGCTTTGTCTACATAGGAGCTATACTCAATCCAAACTGAAGCTTCCAGTGGAGAATTTATTGAAGAGGATTTATGTCTTTCCCAGCTCATCAGAAATACCACTGCACTATGCTCAGCAGTCACAGTGAGACACTCAAAGGAAACATCCACAATTACCTCTAAATCCTTTATCCTGACGGAAAAGTCATGCACGGCTCCTTGATCCACTCCAAGAGGAGCCCTCTGAACCATTCGGATCTCAGAAGCTTCAATCTGGCGCCGAAGTTTCTGAAGCTCCATCAGCAGCCAAGCCTCCTGCTTCTCATGTTCTCGGTTTCTCTCATTAACAATAATGGTGTTTGAGGAACCCAGAGGGCAGACCTCAGTTGGAACCACTGTAAAATGAATTGGGTAAATGTCAACTGCCAGAGAAATGAGCAGCTAAGAAAGGCAATGTAGTACTCAAGTGATTTAAACACCAAGCTGTCAACAGAAAATCTGGGTCCTTATGCAGCTGGTTGAAGGAATTAATTTCTCTCCTTCACAAAAAAAGACCAACTTCCTTCCTCAAATGCAGCAGAGATTTTGCTTCCTAATAACTGAAAACATTTCATTCTTCTCATTTTCCCCCAGATTCACACCAAAGGTAAGAAGAACAAAAACTCTTCCCTGCATGTGGCCACTTTTGTTATGTTGGGAGACAGCAGAACAAATTCTGGAGTACATTTGCATCCATGTGTTTATGAGGACATTTTCACACAAGAGGAATGTACCACCAGCCCCTCAACAAGGAAACCCAAGCAATTGTATCTCTAAAAAACCCAGAAGTACAACAAACCTGTCTGTGGCTGACGTGGTTGGTTGGGCAGTTGTATAATCAAGGTTTGGTAGTGCTTCTGAGCATCAGTGAACTGAGACTGGATGTTCCGTTTGTCTTCATCACCAAACATCTCTGAGCCTTGGCTGTTCCTAAGGAATTCTTGGTAATGGATCTCCAGGTCAGTTATTATTTTTTGGTAATCTTCCTTTCGCATTGTTTTCAGCTGAAAGAAGGAAAGAGAGACTTTTCAAAAAGAAGAAGAAATTGGGAAAGAGTTACAAACTAATTGCACCTTCAGTAATGCAGATATGACTGAGAGGGGACCTTGTCAATGCTTATCAGTATCTAAAGGGTAGGGGGAAAGAGGAAGGGGGCAGTCGTAGCCCAGTCATAGCACAAGGGGCAATGGGCATAAGCTTGAATCCAAGAGGTTCCGTATGAACATGAGGCAAAAGTCCTCTGCTGTTAGGGAGCTGGAGCACTGCAGCAGGCTGCCCAGAGAGGCTGTGGAGTCTCCTTCTCTGGAGAGATTCCAAACTTGCCTAGTCATTGTGATTCTGGGCAGCCTGCTCTGAGTGATCCTGTTTTAGCAGGAAGGTTGGACTAGATGATCCCCAGAGGTCCCTTCCAATGCCCCCACCATGCTGAGATTCTGTGATGTCCCTGGTCTACAGGTAAGGCCAGCTGGAGTCTTACCTTGGCAATAGTCATGGCTTTGATTTTCTCAATGTCAATCATGCAGTAATGCCAAGATACCAGGCTCTTCATGTTGATATACAGCTGGTTCCACAAAGCTAAAATTGCTTCATAGTACTGCTCAATTCTGATGAGAAAGGAAATTCCATAATCAAAACACGTTGGTTCTTGCAGCACAGCTAGAGAACATCAAGAAACACCCACGAGATGTGGAGTGTGTTAAGGCTTGTCCTCTACTTGACAAATGCCTGGGAATTCATTTGTTCATGACTTTCATTATTGGAGAGCTTAAAAAAAACTCCCAGAATTTAAGTTTAAAATAGTTTTAGATCCCAGCAAGTTTCACTGACAGCAATTTCCTAAAGTCTAGTCCTTAATTCCTCACAATTGTTGGGAGGGGTGTAAGAAGCACTACGATCAAAGGCACAGACCAGATTTTATTTTTCTTTGAATAGAACTCTTCTATCTACTCCCAGTGGTAGGTGTTCAAACACAGGCAGCAACTCACTTGGTCGCAAGATCCACTGCTAAGGGATTGGGGGGTGGGATGATAAGGCTAACAGATGGCACCAGCATGTCAACCCCTCCAGGGCCAGTCACCAGCCACTTGCTGCGCTCGTTGTTGTCCTTCAGGATACACTCATCTCCTTTGCGCACCGTTTTCTGCAAGGAATGGAGAACATTTGGTTCTTTAGCTCAGTGTGCTGAGGTTTCTAGGAGGGATAGACAGGAAAGACAGCTCTAGTGTACAGTTACAGAATCATGATTGGTGTGGGTTGGAAGGGACCTTTAAAGGCTGTTTAGTCCAATCTCTCTGCAGCAAGTAGAGACATCCTCAACTATAGCAGGTTGTTCAGAGCCACATCAAACTTGTCCTGGAAGGTTTTCAGGGATGGGACTTTGACTACCCTTCTGGGCAACCTTTTCCATCCAAATCAAAGAAGTGGGAGTGCTTCCCAGCTGCCAGGTCTGGATGTGCATCTTAAGCTTCTTACTAGGGCCAAGAGCTCCCAGACCAATCTCTTCTTCTTCAATCTGGTTTTCATGTGAAGAAAACCATGTAGGAACCACGAATGCTCTGAGCAGTTGCCAGCCTGCCTGATTATCAGACCTGGAGCATGCCATGACAAACATCAAAGACTGAAGGTAGATACATGGCTACAGGAAGCATTGTAACCATGTATTATCATAAGCCAGTGAGCTGGAGGCATAAAGGTGCTCAGTGCTGCATCACTATTTTGAGGGGATTGGAAGGGAGTGCAGCAGAGTTAGATCCACCAGCCCAAACTGCTACAGGTGTGCTCATGGTGCAGGGCACAAGCAACTCACATCCAAGAGGCTCCTCCTATCATTTATCCTGATGGGACTCTACTTGCATCACATCTTTACAGCCTGTAAATACCATTTTTGACAGCCACGGAGTCTGCATTGATATGACCATGAGGCTCCAGACTGTTCTGGGCTTATCTTCACTCAAGCAGAATTTAGCTTGCTTAAGAGTAAGAGCAATGGCCAAGCAGCCAGATAACCACCACCTAAATCTGTTTAGTTTTGCTTATAGTAACAACAACGAGTTACACTGTGTGGGCTGAACTTCTCTGTGCCTCCAGAATAAAATGTGGTATGGGAGAGCACAGACCCTGGGTGGATAGTGGAAGCCTCAGCTTGCAAACACGAATCACAGCTGTTACTGGTCACTACAGGAATGCAGCCTAGAGAATCAAGTAAGACCAGTTTTACAGACAAAGAACAGAAAAGCTGAGTAATTAGGAATCAGTGAAGAGAACAAGCTGTCAGCAGAAAACGTACCTAAGCCTACTTTTAAGAATAAACAAAGAAATAAACCCAAGCAGCCACAGAAACAAGGAGGAAAATAATCCACCACTACCAACTGCATAAAAATGGGGATACTAATGGCTCACTGGATATTCCTCACCTTTGGTTAGAGGAAGTGTTGACCTGAGGACCCAGAATGACACTGGAAATCTGAGCAATCACCCAAATGAAGGTTGTAGCAATTTAACCCTATCTATGTGATCTTTCAGAGCTTGATTTGTACTCTTTAAGTATTAAACAACTCCTTAAAGGACTAATAATTTAGATCACCCAACCACAGCCTACCTTGTTTATTCATGGTTGCAAGAAAGTCACAGACATTTAAATGCTGAGCAAAAGCAGACAAAGAGGTTAGGCCTATCAGCTCAGCAGTTTGTGCACCACATAGTTTGCCACGTTCTAACTGAACTGAGGCTCCTTCTCAGCTAAAAAGGGATACAATACCAGATCCTGCTTGTAATCACACAGAGCCTTGAGGATGATGGGCTTGTTACTCCGGTAGTCTGGGTTGCGTGGCTTCAGCTGCACAATCTTCTTGGATTTATTCACCAGACTCTGCACTTGCCTCTTGTATTCCAGAATTCTCTCCCGTTCGTTCTGCAAAGATTAACTGTATGTTAAAAACTCCTTATAAAAAGAAATCATAACTAATTCCCACTGTCTGTTGGGCTGTTTTTTGTTTTTTTTTAAGAGAGCTATATCTGCTCTCTTAAAGTTTTCTTGCAGTTCCAGAGCGGATCAGTCTTGTCATGTAAAACTTAAACTTAAAAGACTAGAAAGACATTCAAAAGCCCCTGGCAAAGCACTTTTTGTTGCAGATCTGCAACGTGAGTGAAGGGAGGTGTAAGAAACACAGAAATATATGAAAACAATCTATTATGACATGAACGTTAACTGGTTTTTTTGGTGGTTAACTCCGCTCTCAAACCTGACTCCATCAATTACCCTTTTACATCACTGACCAATTTCTCTCCAGTCTATTCCACTTGGAACTGTAGCACCTAATTCAGGATGAATAAATCTTTAGCTCAAAAAGCTGAGCTAAGTCCTCCCAATGAGACTGATAGTCATGACTTGATGAATCATCTTTTGAATACTTTAATCCTTTGAGGCAAAAATCTTTTCTACCACCTATGAATGGAAGTATTTCCTTTTTTTAATGTTAGCACGGCAGAAACTTGGGGATTTGTTGGGCTCATTCCAGACTGAAAAGGAAGGCAGAGTTCCCAATTAAAATAACACTGTGTTTGTAGACTTCCCTAAGAAATGGGCAGGAATATACTGTTACAGTTTCAGATCCATACAGTGCCACATGTAAACCTCACAGTACACCTGGACTTAGACTTGTTATCTCAAGAGGGAAGCAGAACATAACCTGCCAGGTGGGTGTGACAGTACCTCCAGCTCTTTGATCTGCTCCAGCAAAGACTGCAGTGACATGCTCTTATCACAGATGAACTTCTTTCTGATGGAGTCCTGTAAGTTTTTCAGGTAGCTCTCCGTGGCTTGGGCCTCTTCAAAGAACTACAAGAGAAAAATTGTGACTGCTAAGGATGTCTGCTAAAAACAGATGCTCACATCTGACAGGATGGCAGCACTTACAACATGGTAACCATGTGTCACCCACAACTCTGCGTGGATTTAGAAACATCTTGGTACAGTCAAGAAATACTTGTGATGGGATTCACACTTAAGAGTGGTGAGAATCCTCCACATCAGTACTCACCTGAAAGTAAGCTGCATTCTCTTTCAGATGAACATCAATGCATTTGGTGATCTGAAGAATCCAGCTCCACTGCGTTTGTAATGTATCCATGTAGGCCTAAGAAAAGCAGCAAAGACACAGTACTCAAACCACCACACAGGTCTCCCTCCTACCTACACTCATGCAAAACTGTTTATGCTCCACATAAATGCTAATGAAAAAGCTGCCAAAACAAATTCATGCATCCTGGAATAAGGGAACTCATGCAAATAGTTCCCCAGCTTCTAAGTGCCATGAGTTAAATACTGCCTTATGGGGTGTGGAGAGAGATCTGTTCATGACTTGAATGGTGTTTGAGCAGAATAAAGATTGAGTAAGTGAACAAAAAGAAGGGAAATGCACAAGCTCTGAAGCAAGCAAAATACTTCAACTGCAAATTGTAATGTTCTCTTTCTTCCAAGGAACATTGTCAGATGTGGTTTTTCTATGATCCAGCTCCGGAGCCACAAAAAGACATGGAACTCCTAGAGAGGGTCCAGAGGAGGGCCATGAAGAAGATCAGAGGGCAAAAGCACCTCTGCTCTGAAGACAGGCTAAAAATGTTTGGGTTCTTCAGCCTGGAGGAGAGAAGACTCCAGGAAGACCTTAGAGCAGCCTTCCATTAATTGAAGGGACCTCCAGGAGAGCTAGAGAAGGACTTATTACAAAGGCAGGCAGTGACAGGAAGAGAGGCAATAGCTTCAAACTGGAAGAAGCTTTAGATTAGACATTAGGAATCTTTACATTAGACATTAGGAATAAATTCTTCCCTGTGATGGCAGTGATGCACTGGAACAGGTTGCCCAGAGAAGCTGTTGGCTGGGGTCCTCAGCAATCTGGTCTAGTAGGAGGTGCCCCTGCCTATGGCATGGGGGAGGGAACTAGATGATCTTTAAGGTTCTTTCCAACCCAGACAATGCTGTGGTTTTATGATAGTTGCTTTTAAATTTAAAATTCTCATGCAGTCTTCATGTATATTCTTTGGGAAATTATACACATTCCCTACACATATTCCTGAGACAATTCTTGTACACATACTCTTTAGAAAATTACTTTCCTGCTGGAGCATATAATGATCTTTCCTTTAAGGCAGAAACTGACCACAGGTGAAATAGGAAAAAAATAACAGTTACAGTAAAAAAGCAGAAAGGTCTCTTATTTCCTTATTAGTTTCTTTTAGTCTTAGAACTCTTAAAGCAGTAAGTACTATGGTATTTCCTAATAAAATGGAATATTCCAAACAGTTGCAACCTTTTGGATTAAAAGGTAAAGCTGTGAAAGCAACACTTTCTTGGCTAAGCTGTAGAAACACACTCTGAATTTCAGCTGCAGAAGGTATTTGCACCTGGATTAAATATAAACCCTCAGCAAAGGGTGTGGTTTTCTTCAAAACATGCCTAGAAAGATAGCAGAAGGCAAATGCCATGCCTTCCTACCATAAATTCAGCTGCACTCTAGTCAGCTCTCATAAGAAATAGCAATTTCAATACACTCAGACAACTCCTTAAGCCTTGTCTAAGTTCTTATGTGTGTCTACCACCAAATTTGATAGCAATGAGAACTCTCCCCAGAGCTCTTAAGAAGCATGCTGTTGTTGTGGACAGGTTTGTTGAGGAAGGCAGAAACATTTACTAGAGCAGCTCATACAGCTGGATAAAAATGGATAGGCTTTTTGGCAGGCAAACCCTTCTCAGGCCCAAATGCAGCGTTCATTTCATAGAACCACGAAATCATTTTGGTTGGAAAAGACCTTAAAGATCATCCAGTCTGACCACTACCTAACTCGACCAAGTTTGGTGCTAAACTACATCCCTTAGCATTGCATTTAGAGATTTGCATGCAGAATTTTTCCCAGGCAGCAACTAAAGCAGCAAGTAAAACCACACAAAGCCTAACTCACCTCAATTTTGTCTGAAGCAGGGTGCTGGTTGAGCACTAGCTGGTCACTTTCTTGCTTTAGCTTGTTGAGTTCTTTTTCTTTCAGTTCCAGTTCACTCATCCGTTTCTAAACATCCAAAACACAGCATTAAACAAGTGCCCCATGATGCACACTGCACAGGAAGACTGACTTAACATTGTCCAGAGAGTTGTAATAGTGTAAAATTATCCTTGCTAACACTACATAGTAATTTTTAGTCAGTGTACTAGAGTTAATTATGAAGATAGTAGAATCAAAAAGGCTACCATAATCTCATTTCTAAACTTTCTGCTTCGCAGAGCAAACCCCCCAAAGTTCTGCCTTTCCTAGGCGTGATGGAAGCAAAAAAAAAAGAGCATTTTTTAGCATCCAGAACTATACTAACATCAAAAAGTACCTCCTTAACAGACTGTATTTCGAGTCCTCTTCAATTTGTTGATCAGCACCATTATTAGTGCTCCATTTCCTTACACACAGAAGAGCAGAAGTGTGCAAACTACCCCTGACCATGCATTTAAAATGCTGCTGGCAAAGCCATCAAAGGAGAGAGCAGTTCCCTCCCTCTGTTATAGTTCCACTTCCTGGTGGCAGATATCAGGACCAAAGACTCCCTACACAAACCTAAGAGGAACAATTAAACTGCTTGATTCAAAGTCTGGTGTGCCAACTTGATTCAAAGTCTGGCTGTGGGCACTAATGCTCGGTGGTCTGTGCTGGTGGCAGATATCGGGGCCAAATACAGGGATCTTCCACCCCCTACACAAACCTAAGAGGGAGAATTAAACTGCTTGATTCAAAGTCTGGCGTGCCAACATAATGGCTGTGGGCACTAATCCTCGGTGGGCTGTGCTGGTAAGGTCAGCCAAGGCCAAAAGAGACCACGATAACTGGTTTGAATGGGAACACAACATTCCAACAGATGTCCAAAAAGTTTGTCACACAGTACTTAATGCAAAAATGTTGATAGAAATCCCCAGGAACTTCAAGAGTGAAGAAATGCCTATCCTGTGATTAGTGCCCCTAGGGGCAGGCTGTTTCTCCCTTGCTATCCTAAAAGAGGGCCCAGGGTAATCACAGGGAGGTTGAGCTGTCTTACAGAGAAGGCCTCCTGCTTCCTGGCAATGTCAGTGTTCCTGTCACTCCAGTCGTAGAGAAGCTCCTCTTCTTCACAGTCATTGATCCACATGATCTCTCTGCTGGTGGCTTGGATGAGGTTCTGGAATTGTCGGAGCTGATCCATTCTCTCAAAAGAGTATTTCTGCAAGGAATTCCAGAAATTAGCAGACACACAAATGCCTGTGCTAGGTGGAGAAGGGGAAGTCAAAAGTACAGCACATCTGTTTTTTTAAAACTATAATAACAGTAAACCTCACAGATCTCTAAAACCTGCTGGGAATTGACAGTGGACAACACACCTGTATTTACAGAACAAGAGGAACCTGAAGTCAGAAGCTAAGGAAAGCCCTTTCAAACACAAGTGTAGCAGACATGGAGACAAACTCCCTTCACCAGGTGCAAACTAGAAATTTTGTTGTGTGGGTAAGTCTATTGTAGACGAGGTAATGAACTAATTTCAAGTTCATAACTCAAACTGAACCTTACAGAAGCTTCAACTGTCAGTTTACTGACTGAATAGAATTATTTAACTACAGCTCTGTCACTCTGCTGAAATCTGACATGTCTTTTGACTGTCACTCTGGTGTTAAGAAAGCTGCAAGATCATTCACCACAGAGGGTACCAGAACTGAAAAGATCTCGTGCTCACCAGTAGTCCTTCATATTCTTCCTCCAGCTGGTGAACTGCAGCCTTTTCCCGCTGAAACAGAGACAGCAAATATTCAGTGAGTCTTTTACAAGTTGCCTCTTTGCTGATCTCCTCTTTAAAATGTATCAGAATGCTGTAACTCGACTTGCAAATGCCTGCAAGAGACACTGTGTGAGGAGCAGACCATGTGTGAGGAGCAGACCATGTGGTCCTCCAGTGGTGCAGAAATCCAAGCCTTGATTTTCTACAAGTTTACTTCCATCAGGAATGCTCATTACATAAGCAAGGTTGAACGTGACCTTTGCAATACAGTTCCCAAAACTGGATCTCCTTCTGCACACAGAGGATACATACACCAATAGGAGTTTACTAGATATGAGTTTTCTCAGGGTCACCACACCACAACTCCAATTAGGAACAGTTCCTGCTCTGTGCTGAGCCCTGAATTGTGCCTAGGAATTGATGGGGAGAATACAATCGGTCTAGACCAAAATTGTACCAGGATCTCTTTCAACAATAAATCCATACAGGCAAGAAAATTTACTCCAGGAGAAAGTTCCCTGAATCTCCTTTTCCTCTTAGAGGAGGAAAAAAAGAAGAAAAGCTCTAAGCTTAGCCCAGAATTTGGGCTTTTTTCACAGCAACTTCATTACTCAAGGCTCTATCTAAGCACCCACTTTATCCTTTCACCTTATTTTAACATACTGTAATGGGTTAACATAGAAAGTGATAATAATCATTCCTAGCCATTCTTCTCATAGAGAAAGTTGCCAGCCTTGATCCACAACCTAAAATGTTTAAGAGCTACAAGATTTTAATCTTAAAGTTCTAGGACAAGCAGTGGAGCACAAACCCATGAAATAACAAAGACTGGGGTCAAAAGTGGTTGCTTTCATTACACCTGTGCTTTCTGAAGAGAAGCTGGGCTACTCAGCTTTCTGTTTGGGAAGAGCAGTGAGCCACTAATCTAGACTAAAGCAGCTGTAAGGGAGGACAGTAATTACCAGATCTGTTTTGACTTTGTCCAGGTGCCAGCGATAGTCCCCAATGGCATTGTGAGTTCTCCTGTGGTCACCAATCTGCTGCTCAATGGATGCGGCATCAAAGCCCCATTTCACCAGCTCCATTTCAGTCTAGGAGAAAGAGACAGTGTTTGTACTTGCACTTACAACTGAATAGAAGCATAAAAGATTGGAACTGAATTAAACATGACTACATGGCAGAGAGGGAAACTGAACAAAGACATGTTCAGAATAGGGAGCTACAATTTCTTTGTACTGTCATTGCTCAAAACGCTGTGACAGGCACCCAAAGCAGAAGAAACAGAGTACAGAAAATATGAAAGATGCTTAAAACTAGAGTAGATGAAGCACACTTGTTAGTGTATTTTCATCTATTTTCTTTGAACCAAACTCTTCTGATGCAGTATAATTACATTCTTGGTGAGAAGATGGATGTGAGGAGGAAGTTCTTCAGCATGAGAGTGGTGAGGCCCTGGAATGGGTTGCCCAGGGGGGTGGTTGGGGCCACATCCATTGAGGTGTTTAAGGCCAAGTTGGATGAGGCTGTGGGCAGTCTAATCTAGAGTAGGGTGTCCCTCGGCACGGCACGGGGGTTGGAACTAGATGTTCCTTGTGATCCCTTCCAACCCTGACTGATTCTGTGATTCTTACTAGTCTGAAAACAAATAATGATTTCATCACACAATCCCGCTCATGGAATTCACAGCTCCATACAGCACACTTCCATTTTAAATAATCTCAGGTCAACTCCAATAACTTCAGCTAAATTCGATCAAATTAAACAAACAAAAAAAAAACCCAGAAATCAACACTGAATATGCTGTTTGTCCTGCATTTGGGCTACATTCATTGTAGGATGCAGAGTGAAAATCTCCAGGAACAGCCTTTGAAAAGCAGAGATACAGCTGGATAACTACGGACTCAGAAGCTACCTGACTGCTGTTGTTTGTTTCATTATTTTCTGATACTAAAAGCCACCACATTCCCAGGTCACCTCCTCAAACTCCATCCCTCCTGCTACAAAGACACACTCTGTCTCTGAACGCTTGTCTGCGCAGGCATGTAGCAAAGAAATGGGGATCTTCATCTTGGGCTGGGATTGAATTTGCTTATTACCAGCCTGCAGCCAAATCTCCATGAGTCAACAGCTGACAACAAAGCCTGAGCCGCACTCAAGCATAGGGGTTCAAAGGCAGCATTGAAAACAATCCAAGAAACAAATCTATTTTGCATCCAGCCATCTAGAAGTTAGAGGACTTTGACCCTTCTCATTATAATTAATGTCTAAAGAGTCTGTAGGAACAGTGGCAACTGTGGCTGGCTGCCAGTAAGCCAACAAAGGCCGTCTGGATTTCACTGTACTCTCCCTGTTCCACTCTGGAAATTCGACACACCTGATTCTCCTGCCAGCAAACTATTCAGGAAGCACACAACAAAACACCAGCAGAAATATCCAGCTGCTCAGACTTCTCCCTCTACAACTCACCACATTACCAGGGGAAACATTATCCCAGTCCCAGCATGAGCAGGTAATGGGACACAGTGAGGCACGATGGAAAGAGAAGTGGTGGAAAGTCAAAAACACATTTTCCCTAAAGAAACTCCAAAGGCCCAACTGGAAGCTGAGTGCTTACTGTCCCCACCTCAGCACTGCCTTAGGGACTTCAAAAGGGAGAAAGAACAAGTCTTTTGCTTTCACAGGAGGTTTTGTGCAGGAACAGAGCTGTACAGTGCTCACTTATACTCCCTGTGCTTAGCGAGGGGCATTTAACTATGGCATCATTGGGAAGTGCAGAATGTTCACTACCCTTTATCACTGGAAGAGTGCCCAGTGTCTGTCCAACATCACTCCTCGACCTGTGGCAGGTCTGCCATCTGGCCTTCTCTTTCACAATGTGTTCAGAGCAATCCTATCTGCTGGTGCTGCAATTTCCATTCACAAGGACTCTGCAAAGTTTAACTTCAGCCACCTCGTTCCATTCTCCCTATCTCTCAGAACCAGTTTGTCCAACTACAAACACAGTTTCCACTTCAGCAGCACAACAAGAGACTAGGGGCACTCAATGGGAGTTTTCTACTCCAGGTTACACTACCAAAAAATCTGAAGAGGTAAATTTATTCTGGGAATGCAGCAGAGAGCAACCTCAGCATTTCCATGTGCATTTCAGCAGTGACTTCTAAAAGCCCAGTCCTGTGGCAACCAGTTCTAGCTTCTGGCTCCCACTGTGATAAGGACAGAGGGAGAGAACTACTGTAAAATACTAGATGATGATTAAAACTCTGAAACTGGTCCTAAAGAATTATATCATGTTTAAAGTTGGCAGAAACCTTTAGAGATAATCTCATCCAACCTTCCTGCGCTTAACACAGACATCTTCAACTAGGGCAGGTTGCTCAGGGCTCCAAACAACCTAGTGGAATGTTTGCAGGCATGGGACATCTTCCACCTCTCTGGTCAACCTCAGTGTAAAAATTACATCTCCTCTGAATCTCCCCTCTCTAGTTTAAAACCATTGTCCCTTGTCCCGTCACAACAGGCCCTGCTAAAAAGTCCATTCCTATCTTTCTCATTGGCCCCTTTAAGTACTGAAAGGTTACAGTAATGTCTCCCTGGGAGCCTTCTCTTCTCCAAGCTGAACAATTTTAGCTTGTCCTCACAGCAGAGGTGTTCCAGCCCTCTGATCATTTTTACACTATTTGTGGATCAGGTTAAAATAAATATGAATCGTAAAGGAAATCTGTGAAAGGAAGGAAGGAAATACTGAGTGAAATAATCTCTAAGACAAACATGCCAGTGCCTTTTGCTCTGTTGACATGTGTCTCATTTAGCTTTTGAATGCAACTTTCCAAGCTTTTTCCTCTGCAAAAGAAGACCCAAAGCCATGTTAATATTTCAGTGGAAATTCACTATATGCACAATACTGAAAAAAAAAAAAATCAAGAAAAAGAAAAAAAATAACAAACCAGAAGAGGAACATGGGATAATAGACCAGCATTCATGTGTACTTGTCATCTTCTACCAGCACCCAAAATGCTACTGCAGGTGAGGTGGCACTGATAAACACCACCAGGTCTTAGCACTGTCTCTGGGTTTTGCCAAGATTTACCTTCTGCTGCCTCATCCAGTTCAGACACTCGCTGGTGACACGTTTGGTGTATTCATCCCAGCCTGAGCCACTCTGAGAGGAGTAGCAACCACCGCCTTTGGAGCTGGCCCTCCTGGCACGGGGAACACTGATGGCTTTGTACAGGGCACGCATTTGCTCTTGAAGCTGAAGCAGCCTGAAAGGGAATCAATCACTTAACCATCTGTGAGGAAAACACCTAGAGAACACACCAACAACCCAATTCACCTCTCCCACTGGACCACCATTCCAAACGAGGTGCTGATAGCAGAGGTTGTGGTAAAACACTGACTGGAATTTCACAGGGACAACAAAGATCTGAATTTTTATGTGGAATATATTACTGCAAGGCCCTTCTCCATGTCAACATGTCCCAGAATTATTTCTACATCATTGCTTTCTGACACACCCTGCAGCACCAGGGAAGGTGAGCACTTGACCTACCACAAACTTTTATCAGTTGCATTCCCTCCCCTCACTGTTGCCTGGAAATACCTTTTCTGATACATGTCACAGGGCTGGCCCATCTGCCTCATCTCTCTGATCAGCCCATCCAGGATATCCATTTGGTCATTTGCCTGGGCAAAACACTCTTCCAGATCTCTGTTTCCCCTAATCTGGACACCATCCCCATATTTCAATTCCTAAAACAAAGAAAAAAAGAGAGAGAGAAAGAGAGATGGGAGATTAAATTTCATCACCTAAGCTTCAGCTTGCTTGTTTAAAGAGACGTTATGAAGAGTAATGATTTTTAAGATGCAGGTTTCATGTGGCCAGTTTTAACTGGCAGAAGGACAATGAACAGAGGATCCACAATCACTGGAAAGTCCTTATTACAAATGAAATACAGCAGAAAAAATATTAACAGGATACTATTCAAACCATTCTGTAAAGAACACCACATCCCGACTGGTGTTTATTGAGCCAAGGCTTCACACAGTGTGCTATGTTTTTCAAACCTTGTCATTTTCTGTTTAGAGGATGAGAGGCAAACACAATCCTGGTGAGAGCTGGCAGATATTGCTCCTGATTTTGCCCAAGTTTACCTGAGGTTCTCAGTCTTCTCTCCTCTCCAAAAATGCTGCACCTTGTCCACCTGGAAGCAGCTTCATGCCCTGTCACATTTGCATCCCACCTCATCATCCAAAATCTAGGCAAATCCTCTGCAAGTCCACTAAGTGCAAGTGGCCCAGCACGGTCATGGTGCTTCAAGCAGGCTTTCTGATCTCATCCCACCCTGACATAGCCATGCTGAACAAAACATCACCCTGCTGTGATTTGCTTTTGTAATTAAAACGCTGATGGAGCTCATTCCTTTGTCCCTCCCAAAGCAGAAACCAAAGAAAGCAATGTATTGTGGCACCAAGCTGGAACTAAGTATCACTGTCTTTTAACTTGACTGGAATAGTATTAATCCCTAGCAAGAGGCAGTTATTTACTCTGGCATTGGTAGAAACAAACATGCTGAATCTCCGAGAAGGAAACAAATTGCTAACCACAGAGTTCATTCCTGAAAGAATTTCCTCTCCACAAAGGGTTCAAAAGGATGCTTTAAATCATTTCTACTGCCAGAACTGTGAGTGGACTTGACCTCTCAGTAGCCTCAACAGCAGGATGCACTCACTAGCCCACACTTCTTCTGCCTTCAAAGGACATCCCACCTTCATTAACACTGGGGTCAGTGAGTAACCCAACCCCAGGCACTATGGGTTTAAATCAGTGCAGCAAAGATCCTCTGTAAGCATTTGGGATGGAAACAGTCACGAAGATTTTAATCCAGTTACATTTTTTTCTTTAGGAATCACCTGGGAAATGAAAAGTAATGAAGGTTCATTACGGAAAAAGAAAGGTAATGAAGGTTTATTATGGGCCAGCAAACGATGATGAAATTCTACAGGATGCACTAACAGAGTATAAGTAGTCACACACTAACACCTGACACTTGCAGTGGTCTTGATCTAAACTGAAAACTGAGATGCAGTAACATTTGTTTGAAGAGTGAGCTGTTGCTTTTGTAAAAACCCCAACAAGTCCACCTTTTCTTACTCAAATGCATTTCAGTTTTACTGCACACTGAGGGCAGACCTAGCAAAAAGGTTCGCTGCTGCACTCCCGGTTGCCTCACACAAAGAGCTGAAAGAGGAGGATGGAGAGGAAGAAGCAGAGCCTGTGAGTCCAGCTAACAACACAGCACTGGTTGCCTGCAATATTCACAATTGGTAGGAAGGAAGAAGCAGCAGCAGCAGCACTCACAGGTTGCACGATGAGCTCCGCTCGCATCAGGCAATCTGAACAGT
The DNA here is from genome assembly GCA_013396835.1 of Psilopogon haemacephalus. NCBI lineage: Eukaryota > Metazoa > Chordata > Aves > Piciformes > Megalaimidae > Psilopogon > Psilopogon haemacephalus. Next base: position 860,123 of record VWZI01012626.1, read on the forward strand.
TCTGCAAAAGCTCCTGGATGGTGTTCTGGCGTCTGGACACTGTACAGGTCCCATTCTGGCTGTTGTGGGGGAGAGGAAGAAAACACTTAAGTAAGTACAGGGTAACAGCACAATTTGAGGAGATCTGAGAAACACGAAATCTGAACATGTCAGGGAAATGACAGGGAATGGCATTCATCTTCAGACACACACACTTCACCTGACCCTCCTGCCTAACTGCACTGTTAAGTTTTAATGCTGATTCCAAGAGGTCAGAGCCACTTTCTGTCTCTGTAGCAGCAGATGTGGACTGGCTTCATCACAGGACAGAGTGGAAGCTAGAAATCAGCATGACCTAATGAGAAAGTTTTTCTTCCAGTACAGGTGTTTGTAGCTTTGATAGACAACATTCTGGCAGTATTACAATGTTTTTGTGGCCAGGAAAGCCAATGGTATCCTGGGGTGGGTTATTAGAGTGTCACAGCAGGTCGAGGGACCTTCTCCTGCTCCTCTGCTCTGCCCTAATGCAGCCACAGCTGGAGTATTTGGGCCAGTTCAAGAGGGACAGAGAAGTACTGGAGAAAGTCCAACAAAGATACTGAAGGGACTGGAGCATCTCTCTGAGGAGGAAAATCTGAGACACCTGGGGCTGTTTAGCTTGGAGAGCTGCAGACTGAGAGGGGATCTTCTCAAGGCTTATCAATAGCTAAAGGATGAGAAGCTAAAGGATGAGGCCAAACTCTTTTCAGTGGTGCCCAATGATAGGATGAGGGGCAACAAGCACAAACTGGAATCCAGGGATTTCATCCAAGTATGAGGAAAAAATTTCCTTCCTGTGAGGGTGCCAGAGCCTTGGAGCAGGCTCCTCAAAGAGATTGTGGAGTCTCCTTCTTCAGAGAAACTCCAACCTGCCTGGGCAACCTGATCTGGGCGGTTGGACTAGATGACATCCAGAGGTCCCTTCTGACCTCTACTATGCTGACATTGTGTGAAATGAATAACACTGGATCTTTGTTAAGAACACAACCTTTGCATGATGTTCTCACACATCCTATTACAGCAGCCATCAAACATCAGAGCACAAAAAGAAAGCAAGATCCTGTGCCAGACAAAGGCCTGAGCACACAAATCCATACAAGGGTCTGAAGGGCTCTTGTATTAGCAGAAATGCATGAAGCCAGTGCAGGGCCTCAAGAACAAACTGCAAGATTCACAAGCCTGCAAACCCAAGAGTTTGAGGACTGGAGTTAGAGGACATATTTCCTTACAAATAAATACAGCAGGAGTTTGGGGGTTCCAGGTAAAAGTTCACAACTAGTGGGGGAAAAAGCCAAAATTGCCAACAGGGTCATTATTGTTGTCTTTTCATGTTATCTACTACATCCCTGCAGCCAGAAGGTTGCTTTTTCAGCAGCTGGGAGTCAGCCACCAAAGCGAGCCACTGCTCGTTGAACGTGGGTGAGGTGCTTCAAGCAAGGAACCATTCTTTGCTGATGGAATCACAGCTCCCAAGCAAGCTCAGGCAGCTCCCAAACCCAAGCACTTGCCAGCGAAACTAAAGTAAACCACTACTGAGAGATTGTCAGAAAGTAAGAAGCTTCCAGGCCTTCTCTACTTTTCTAACTGCTGTGCTCACAGCAGGTAACCTTTTTCCATTATGGATCACTGAAGCCTTCCATACAACCCATCCAAAAGAACATTGCAAACCAGTACAGCTCAGAGCCAGCAAGCCACCTGCATTCACTGGAAATCCTCCCTCTCACTGTGCACTGATTGACAGACAGGGAATCACTGCAGAGTCCAGCAGAGACTACAAAGGTGCTGAGGGAACTGGAGAATCTCTCTGAAGAGGAAAGGCTGAGAGACTTGGGGCTGTGTAGCCTGGGAAAGAGCAGACTGAGAGGAGATCTTCTCAAAGCTTATCAATAGCTAAAGGGTGGGGGTCAAGAAGATGAGGGCCAGACTCTTGAGTGGTGCCCAGTGACAGGACAAAGGGCACAACCTGGGACATGGGAGGTTTCACTGAAACATGCCCAGATGGATTGTAGGGTCTTCTTCTCTACAGAGATTCCAAACCCACCTGAACATGACCTGAGGCAACCTGCTCTGGGTGACCCTGCTTTAGCAGTGGGGTTGATCCCCAGAGGTCTTTTCCAATCCTCAGCATGCTGCCATTTTGTGACTGCAACCTCTGGCAGTCCTCCACAAAAGGAACCATGGCAATGCAAAACATGCAGCAGAGCTGTCCTCAAGATAACCACTGCAGCAGTGAGAAATGCTCAGTGGTGTCTTTTGAAGAGCTCTTGTGCAGTGTGTGCAGCTGCTGCTTCAGCAGCCTGTCCTTCTCCTACCAGCTCTTCTCCAGCAAGTGGAAAAAAGACTCAGTAACTTTTCACCAGCTTCCCCCAACACCTGGGGAAAAGACACTCAACAGAGAGGACTGGAGAATCACTGGGTGACTTAGAACTGCACACAGCTGCTGCACCTGCCTCTGCTATGCACACTGTGCCTCCTGGAAATAGCTTAAAGCTTCAACTTGGGAAAAATAACATGTCTGATCTGGTGCCACTCTTCCCATCAGCTTCATTTTATAAACCATGCTTTCTCCTTAGGCATGGCTGTGGTGCTCGGATTTAGAAGTGTTTGACTGCATCCAAAGTTTACATTTAATTATATCCAATTACACTCATGAATGAAACATAGCGACCTGTTCTGGTGGGAGGTGTCCCTGCCTATGGCAGGGGGTTGGAACTGGATGATCTTTGAGGTCTCTTCCAACCTAAACCATTCTGTGATTCTACAACGAAGAGGAGAGGCAAGCCTGCCAAGCAAGAATCAGAAAGGTATCTTCTCTCCAATTGCTTCTTTACTATACAATCATAGAATGGTTTGTGTTGGAAGAGACATCAAAGATCATCCCATTCCAACGCCTGTGCTATAGGCAGAGACACCTCCTACTAGACCACACTGATCAAGGCCCCAGCCAGTATGATTTGGAGCCTGTATGATTTCTCTGGGCATCCTGTTCCAGTGCATCACCACCATCACATGGAAGAATTTCTTTGTAATGTCTAACCTAAATCTAGCTTCTTCCAGTTGAAGCTGTTATCCCTCATCTTGTCACTCCATGCCTTTGTAACAAGCCCCTCTCCAGCTTTCCTCGAGGCCCCTTTGAATACTGGAAGGCTGCTCTAAGGGCTCTCTGGAGTGTTCTCTCTTCTAGGCTGAAGAACCCACCTTCAGAGCTGAGGTGCTCCAGCCCTCAGATCATCTCCATGTCCTTCCTCTGGAACCACTCCAACTGTTCCATGTCCTCCCGACAGCTATAAATGCTGGACATCCTCTAATGCCAGAACTATGGATGGGGAGCAGACTTCTACCGTAATAATCCAGTGTATTTCCACTGGCTTCACTGTCATTTCGCTTATCTCAAAGGCTTTACACTGAAAGGAGCTCCAAACAGCTGTCACAGTTAACACATTAAGAAACTTTGAAGAAATATATTTTGAAATCTACTAAAGCAAATTAACACTTATAATAGAATGAGAAGTATTTTGTGTTCATCTCAGTGATGTCTGAATCACAGAATTTGCTTGAGGTCGCCAGGGACCTTTAAAGGGCATCTAAGTCAATCCCCAACCTGTGTTAAACAAGGTCATCTTCATTAGATCAGGTTGCTCAGAGCCATGTCAAACATCACCTGGAATGTTTCCAGGATAGGGCATCTACCACCTCTCCAGGCAACCTGCACCAGTGTCTCACCACTCTCAAGCACAAAAAAAATATATGCCACATCCAGAATTATTCTCCAAAAGCTGAAAAACCAAAGATGGCTTAATACAGATGTACCAAATGGTGTCAAAGGCAGGAGCAGAAGCCTTGAAGCAGAAGGCTTAAGAACACTCTCTTTAGATCTTCAAAGACACACAAGGATTTGTTGACAGTTATGGGAACCTTCACAAGAAGAAAGCAGCAAAGCATTTAAGGCTCTCCAGTCTAGTAAAAAAAGACACAACCAAAATAAAGGCAGGAGCTGGAGCAGTGCATAACAGAAAGCAGAGAAGAGCACAATATTTCCTCACTGCTGCTTTCAAGGCCTTGATGTCAGCTTTGTTAAACTGACTGCTTTGCTAAGCAAAATCCTGAGGTCAGTACTTGGATAAGGAGAAGAAATGTAGTGGCCTGGTAAAGGCAGCTGATGATACTGGGAGAGATGCCAGCTTTGAAATCTATCAGCTGATCAACTGGAGCTACGTGGGGCATAGCCAGAGACAGCAGATGCCAGTACAGGAGCAAGTCTGATGGCACAACTCCACCTAATCAACAGGACTCAAAGACTTCACATCCGGAGAGGATTTGGCTGTGCAAATATGTGCAAGAAGAGCATAAATCAATCCCTGAGTTTAGAAACTAAACACACTTAGCAAGACGATGCCTCAGCATACACCAATTGGTACATCAGAGGACAGAAGCACAGCCTCACATGGACACAGCTTAAATCCTCTTCACCCATATACCAGGAGACTACTTCACAGGCAGTTTCAAAGGCCCTCAGTGTAATATTCCTGTTGCTGAAGCCGAAAGGCCTTTAGTGGGAATGAACTGATCAAAGGAGAAACCCCAATGCAGAGTAAGCAGACATCTCTGTTTATTATTATTAATTATTGCAGTTCTGGAGCCTCCAGCACAGCAAGGACATGGAACTGCTGGACAGAGTCCAGAGGAGGGCCACAAAGATGATCAGAGGGCTGGAGCACCTCTGCTATGAGGACAGGCTGAGAGAGTTGGGGCTTTTCAGCCTGGAGAAGAGAAGGCTTCGAGGAGACCTTACAGCAGCCTACCAGTATCTGAGGGGGGCCAGGAGGGCTGGGGAGGGACTGTTCACAAGGTCTTGTAATGACAGGACAAGGGGGAATGGGTTCAAATTGGCAGAGGGGAGATTTGAACGGGATGTTAGGAAGAAATTCTTCACAGTGAGGGTGGTGAGGCACTGGAACAGGTTGCCCAGGGAGGCTGTGTCTGCTCCCTCCCTGGATGTGTTCAAGGCCAGGCTGGATGAGGTCTTGAGCGTCCTGATCTAGTGGGAGGTGTCCCTGCCTGTGGCGGGGGGTTGGAACTGGATGATCTTTGAGGTCTCTTCCAACCTAGACCATTCTATGATTCTATGATCTAATCTTGCAGCAGAAGGAAAACAGCCAAAGGAAAATCATATCCAACACGGAAAATACTGGACCAAAACAGCCAAGGCAAACCCTGAACCCTCAACATGCTGCAGAGTATCATAACATGGAGGCAGGAACAAAGCTGTATTTTCAAAGGAAAGCCACGTAACCTAGACCCTCTATATAAATACATTTGTCCCTCACTGGGATAGGACCTCCAAAATCTTCCCAGGACACAGATTAAGGGAGTTACTCTAGATGGTAATTTGTCTCTACTGCTTAGTTCAATTTTGTTTACATGAAATTGAGTTGAAGGTAATGTTTGGTCATTATAACAACTCCTGCTGCTATGATTGATTTGATTTGAACTCTGGCAGCATTTAAAGCTGGAAGCTGTGAGGAGGATCCTGCTGCAGCAAACACTTCCAGGGATGATGCATCCACACTTCCGTGGGCAACATATTCCCATATCTCACTGCCCTTGCTGTATAAAACTTCCTCCTAATGTACCAGTCTAAACCTACTCTGCTCTGGTTTAAAACCACTGCCCCTTGTCCTACCTATAAATACACATTAAGTTGGCTTTGTCACCAGGTGTAAAACACAGGGCTTTACACTACTGAGGAGGCTTACACAGGCAGCACCCCTGAGAGGGTTTTTGCTCTAAAAGACACTCCTGGAAGCACAGGGAAACCAAAAAGACCTTTCTAGGCCTTTCCTGCCCTACTCAGTGCCCTTCATGAAGTGTTCTGGGTGAATACGGTTGGGACATAGCAAAAATATGGTCCATAACTCCTAGGCTACTGAAGAAAAAGCCATCTGCACTTGCCAGAGACATAAGACACTCCAAATGAGTTTTTCTCCCTTTATTTGGAGATTAGTATCCAGCAGCAGGTTTCAGTGTGGCCACTGCCACCAAATCCCCAGTTAACTGTTGCCTCAAACCCCACCCTGGTACTGAACTGGGATTGCACTTAACTGTTAGGTGGTGTTGGTGACCCTCAGGAGACACTCAGCTCTGCAGAAACAAAAAAATAACTGTTTCTGCTTTTTATGAACAGCTCCCAGGGGTGCAATTTTTATGAACAGGACCCAGGAGGTCCATGCAATGAGTTATGAGTTGAGCCAGAAATGGCAAAGCAGCAGTTCCTACGTCTCTGGAACACAGCTGAACTGATTACAGCTGCCACTGACTTACTCAAGCAGCTGGAAGACCTCCTGAGTGGTATGTTTTGGGAAAGTGATATATCCTTTGTAAACACGCACCTTGAACCCATCCCTCCAGGCCCAGCTGAGTCACCACGACTGCAGAACACCAGGGCTGAGGAAGAAAGCTAAGCTCTCTTCTGGGATTCTGCTTTCTCATTTGCCTCCTGTTGCTGAAGACCTGCACACCCCCAGTAAAAATGCACGGCTGTAATGTGCAGGCTGTTTTGCTTTCTGCTTTCTTCTAGTACACATCAAGAGCCTGTGGTGTTATCTGGGGAGCGATTGGTGACTACAGAAGTAGGGTGAAGGAGACACAGAAGCACATCCAGCAGCTATGCAGAGCCTTGCAGCAGCTTCACATCTCTTGGCAGCTTTGGAATCACAAAGGGGACACTCTTTGCCCAAAGATCTGACTTAAACCAAAGCAGAAAAATCCTTCTCAAATTTTCTGACTCCTCCACAAAACACTCTGCCTGTTAAAAAAGTCAAAGCTTTTTGGTTTTCCATTCAAACTGTAAACGGAGCTTTCAAAAAGCTCTTTCTGCAGATCCAAACTATTGAGCTGACTCCCATTAACCAAAAACGAGAGCAAAATAAATGCACTTCTTTTTCTTCCCCACATCCTCCGCAGCCACACAAACTTGTTTGAACAAGCAACAGATTCAACAAGGGATTACCTGATACGCTCAGGGTGAGCAAGTTAGAAGAAAAACCTGACCTGGAATCTGCCTTCCCAGCACACACAGGGCTAAACCACCACCCACTTGCCACTGGCTGCCGGCTGTGTGTGTGCCCTGAAACATGCAGGCACCTGGTGGCAATAACAGTATCGATAAGGATATAATTGGGAATTTAAATTATATAACATTGCCTTTTTCTTCCTCCCTCAAAGAAGGGGAATACAAGCAACAGAAATCATAGAGTTTAGCAACTGGGTTCTCCTCTTACGTCTCTTCTCTTCCTAGGATGAGTTTTGGCACATCTCAGCCTCAACAAACTAGTCCCACCTGTCAACTATGCACAAAGACTTAGGCACTATGACAGGAAACCTCAAAAGATGCCTGCATCCTGTACAAACTACCACTGGAAATGTACAAAAACTTTAAAAGTCACCAGTGAAATCATAGGACTCTCGAGGCTGCATGCCTTAGGAGCACGGAGGGTTTCACAAGGGATCCTGCCACACCTGTTCACAGAAAATCCACAAGCTTTTTCCCAGTGGAATGAATCACCTGGAGCAAGGGCACCATTTCTGCCCAGCGCAGCAGGCTGTCTTCACACTGCCTCTCGCACCTCCAGCTCTGGAACAGGGAGGTGCCAAATGCAGGGTCCAGCCTGCACCACAGAAATACACCACATTCAAAATGCCAGCAAACCCCTCTCCCGAGACAGCCTTTCACACCTCTAAAGGTATCTAGCTTGAAATCACATGCAGGTAGCTATGGAAAGGTGAGTTAGGGTAGGTATGACCTGTTTTTTGTCTCATGTCGTTGCAGCAATACAAGCAGCTGCTGAAACCTGTTTCTTGGCCAGCTCAAGCACAGCACAAACTCTGCTGGCACAGCAGGTATTTGGCAGCCACTTGGGCACGTTCCTCCCTTTAAGTCCACCCAAGGTTTTGCTTGTCACGGGGCAGTTCTTCCCTTCTGTGCAGTTCTAGGGAAGCTCAGCTCAAAAGCGGACATTACCATGCCAGCCCTATCACTACTCAGCTTGGCCAGGACCCTGCAGATCCCTGTGAAACTGACGGGAAGAGTAAAACCACAGCTTTCAACCAGTTTTCTCCACCTCTACTTTGTCTTTTCGTTCCTGACAGTGAAGTCAGGGCATGGGATGTGACTTTTCAATTCTTTTTCCAATTTAAAGCACGGAAGTTAGATTAACTCTTAGGCAGAGCTGTGTACGTTAATTTATTACCGTATGCCATGGTGACCATGAATCCTTGGCTATTTTTAACCACCTAATCTCAGCAGTGACAAGTAAACCTACCACTTTTCCCCCCCGCTTCGCTCCCAGTGTATCAGACTTTGTCTCTCCATAGCAAAGGCACTGATAAATATTTGACTGATGAATTGGCAGTTTCGAAGTGCATGACTCACCCTCAAGAAGAATATCTGTACCCGAGCCAAGCTCATCCTGAGTTCCCAAGCCAGAAAAAAAAAAAAACCCAGGAATGTTGTAAAAGCACCTTGCTGAGCCCTAAGGGGAGGGAGAGTCTTCTATTGCTCTGTGAGTAATGGAATACGCAGCACAGACTTGTTCAGCGGAATACGCCCCAAAACTTACAAGCCTAGACCCTAAGTCAGATCCTACTGCATGTAAAATTAAGGTCCAGTTACCTCATTACCTGAGGTCTTTAGTTCCACACAGAAAGAGTAGCTTTCATTGCAGCCAGGTTAAGCTTTCCCAAAAAGGAGAATTTAATATTATGTTATAAAGAGTAAACGGAAGGATGTTGGATCTGCAGTTGTTAACCTCACCGCTCTTGCTATACCACTACTGAACACTTAAGAGAGAAGAGCCTAACAATCTATGGTTGAAAATATGTAACAAAAGAAAGAGAAATTGAAGGAAGTTTTGAATTCTTGAGTGAAAGCTAGGAATACTAGGGAAGTCAGCTCAGTGAATCCCATGTAGCTGCACCAGAGGGATCTCTGGAAGCAGAGAAAGGCCAGAAGTGGCATGCTGCCTATGCCATTCATTTTTCATGTCTGCCTCCTGTAAACACTAAAGGTATCTGCCGTAGAGCAAACCCAAATCCTCAATTTGCACAGCATTTTCGAGTCCTGGTGTGTGCACTCGCCCATGAGAAAATATTGAATTGTTCTAATCTAGCAATAAACAGGGATTCTCATACTACTCTGACAGTAACTACCCACGTTCTAGCTACAACTCACTGTAACTACCTTAACTGTGCACACACCAAACTGGAAGTCAAATGAAGAAATAAGGACCGGGCAAAGCAAGAAACCAAACTTAGGTAGAATGCAAATCTTGCCTGTCATTTAGTGGTCCTCTAGCAATAGGTCTGCCATACCTAATCAGAGCTCTCCATTTTCTCCAGGGAAATCTCAATTCTCCACAGACGCTGCAGATCTGCTTGATATAATAATGCCTGTTCTCATCTGTTTATTTACTATAAATATTTAATTCTCATCTTTCTGCATGATGTACCAGCCATAACATTCTAACACAAATTACATCACAGCACATCTACATCAATTCCTAAGTCAGTGGCATCAATAATTACACCAATAGGTTTAACAGAGCCACTCCACAAGTAAAAATGAACAACCATCAGCAGCGTTTTGTACAGCTCCTGTTGCCTTCAGTAACTGCTGCCTGCTTTTCAGTCCCATGAAGTGGCAGCCATGGGGATTAACACAGAAGCCTTGGTGCCCACTGCACTGGATTTTCATACGTTCACAGCGTGGCTCTGCTCCAAAAACTTTGTCAGAACTGATGTGTGCAGATCAATACAGCTACATCCAAAAAAAGGTGGCACTCTCCAAGCAAGGGCTCACAGCGGCACCCTGCCTAAACGATCTGGGCTGTGACTGAAGCAACTGGGCAAAGGAGGAGAGCAGCAACGAGAGGAAAGCGGACCGGTGCTGCTCCCCAGTCATCAAGTCAGGGATTGCTGCCTGAAAGATCACAACTTAAAGACCTGAGCCTGCCACAAGCGAGAAAAAAAAAAAAAACAAGATGAGCAAGAGAGCGATTCCCACAGGTTAACATTATTTTATAGCTGCAGTTGTGTAACCTTTGGGGAGGGCAGTGAGAGCTAGGCCTGGGTGCATGAGGTAAAAGTGCTTAACCTCCTCCTCACGGCTCGTTCTGCGTCCCCGAGCCAGGTGGGAGTTCATCAGCAGAGGACTGCTGGGTCGGTGCTGCCCGCACAGGTACCGCAGCGCACTGGGCTCATCGCTCTGCTCTTTACCCCCTCAACATCTTCACGGAGAGTCCCCACCAAAAGGTTTCTTTTTACAAAAGTTTTAAAAGGAGAAAAAAAAAATCAAATCAAAGACTTTGCTTGCATTTAAAAGCTTTTTTTAGGAGTCAAGCTCCTCAGGAAGGGGAAAAAAAATTTTAAAAAAGGTCTTGGAAGCTGAGAGGCTCAGGGTACACGTCCCAAGGCGGGGCCGGGGACCGGCAGCGGCCGTCGGGGGCCTTCGAAGTGCCCCGCTCCGGCCCGCACCTACCCGTATCCGTCGGAAGCATAGTCCCCGCCGTAGGTCTTCTGGTAGTAGTAAGTCTTGTGGGTATGGGTGCCGCCGCCGCCGCCGCCCCCCACCACATGGGAGCTCATCTCGTAGCGCAGGTCGGTGCCCGAGTCTGCCCGCGCCATCCGGCCCAGGGTGTTGATCCGCGGGTGCGAGCCGCCGTTGATGCTCATGGCGGCGGGGGACTGCAAGGGGAGAGGGGACGAGGAGCGAACCGACGGGCAGGAAACCGAGGCAGAGTCGACGAGGGAAAAGGCATTCACCCCCGGGAGCGCCTCTCCCTCGCAGCCCCCTGAGAGCCGGAGAAGGGTTGGGTGCCGGGGACCTGCGCGGCCCGCAGGTGGAGGGGCGGGCAGGGGCGAAACGCGGCGGCGCGGTGCAGGGCGGGCGGCGGCGGCGACTGCTGCTGGAGGAGGACTAGGCGGCAGCAAGAGCGGAGGTCCCGTCCGTTCTCCTCCCCTCCGGCAGAGGAAAAACAAAGCCACACCTTTCGGCGGCGGTTTTAAGCGGCGGTCCTGGGCGTGGAGGAGCCGCCGCCGCCACCTCGCCCGCGTCCTCCGCGCCTCCTCGGTAGCCGCCTCACGCTCCTCTATGGCCCCGGCCCCCTCCCCGCTCCTCCCGGCCCTGCTTGGCCCAGCCTCCAGGCCGTGCAGGTGTCTGTACCTTCCCTGCTGCGCGGACTCCGAGGGCATCTTCCAGCCTCGGAGCAGTGTTTGGATCTTTGGTGGTGCCTGGACTGCCCTCAGAGGTTGCCAGTGGAGGTCGGACCACAGTAAAAAACTTCGCCTGATCTCTTCTGGAGTCGTGTGTCCAGATCTGGGCTCCCCAGTGCGAGACAGACAAGGAGCTACTGGAGAGAGTCCAGCAGAAGCTGTGAAGATGGTGAGGGAACTGAAGCATCTCTCTGACAAGGGAAATCTGAGAGACCTGAGGCTGTTTATCCTGGAGAAGAGCAGGCTGAAAGGGGATCTCAATGCTCATCAATAGCGTAGCTAGAGGGTGAGGCGCAAGAGGTTGGTGCCAATCACTTTCCGGTGATGCTGTGAGATCACAAGGGGCAACGGGGATAAACTGGAGCTCAGATGCTTACATCTGAACATGAGGAGAAACTTTCCTGCGAGGGTGGCAGCAGTGAACCAGGCTGCCCAGAGAGATTGTGGATTCTCCTCTGGAGAGATTCCAAACCCACCTGGACATTGTGATCCTGGGCAACCTGCTCTGGGTGACCCTGCTTTAGCAGGGATATTGGACTAGGTGATACCTAGGGGTCACTTTTCAATCCTCACCATACTGGAGTTCTGTGAAACAAAGACATATTTTGCTTCATCAGCTCAAAAATACATTCAGATTCCTGCATTTGAGAAGGTTGTCAATACCCCAAGCCCAGTGCATTTCTGAAACAGCCCCAAAACTTCTGCAGTAGACCAAGAAATATTTCATTTTTGTCATGCACAAGAAAGAGGATGCCCAGAGATGGATGTTTAAACATTTCCCCCTTTAATTTTCTGCAATTTCTGCCTTCTGATGCTCTGAAAGTCAAGCCTTACCCTTACAAAACAACAAATAAGGACAATTCTAGAGGCAAAACTCTTTCAATACATTTGTGTGTACGTGGAGAGTTGTCTAAGGCAGTTTGTTGTAGGATGGGTCAGTCTCAAGGGCTGATTTGGAACAGTCTTCCTAGATATGCTCAGGGGCAAGTGCTTCAGCTGGTCTGGCCACTTGCCCATGGTGTTAGAAAACAAAAAGAGGTGAAGATGTGAAGAAGCAGAAGTCACTCCTGAATAACCCTGCCAAGCTTTGCTGAAGTGATCCTGAGACTTTAATCCCAAAGTGCAGAACAGGATCCAGCCATATCAAGTCATCTGCTATTCTGCAATTTTTCATGTGCTATAATGAGGGTTTTATATATATGTGTGTGTATGTTTGAAACTCGTGGGAGATCATCAGCAGCCCACACCATGCATAAATTCCTGGGCCTGCTTCTGTCTTCCCTGCACTGATCATTTCCTTAGTATTTTAAATCCAAGTGCCAGGATGGTAAATAACAACTACAGCAGCATATTGAAAGGCAAGACTTTCTGAAGCACTTAAGAGAAAAGCAACTGAGAGCAGCTCTCCTCAGGCCTACTGAAACTACCTGGGGGTACCACAGAACCTGCCGTGCTGCTGGAGGTGATGGTGGGTACAGCAGAGCAGAGGCTTCTGCAAGCAAACCTGGGCTTGTCTTGGTCCAAAAGGCATCCTGATGGCATTGCCTGGAGCTGTGTGGAATGCTACAAAGAGAATGCATATTGGCTGTTACCTGTGAAGTCATACAGTGCCTTCTATATTGTAATATATATGCTGTATTAGAGACAACATGAATCACTGCACATCAGTAGACATAAGATATATATATATATATATATATATATATGTGTATGTGTGTGTATATAGGTAGATTTGGGGTGCTCTTTTGAGTAGATTACATCTGCATAGTTTGATAATTTCACAACCCAAAGTTATTAGGGAGCAGAATAATGCGGTCAGGATGAGGAAGAAAAACAAATCTATAGGCTTAACGTTGTGGAGAAGGAAGTTTAAAAAAAAAAAAAAAAGGAAGCAGATGCAGAATAGGCAGAAAATGAACGAAGATGAAACAGATGAAGAATAGGCAGCATAAGAGAAACTGGAGCTTTGTGCCTTGATACTCCAAATACTTCGAAATGCCAAGACAGATCACCACATTAGTACCACCAGTGTACCTAGAAGTCACAGGTTTTGAGTGGTGATGCATCTTGTATTTAGCCACATGGACAGAAATACCTTTTTTTCTCCCAGCAAGTCCTTTTGGGAACGGCCTATTTATTTAGAAACCCAAAGGTATCACCCTGGTCAGAGGTTCTTGCAGAGTTTTAGCACCACTTCCAAAAAGCCTCACCTTCCAGCTTGGACTGGTGTGCCAGCTCCAGGAGACACTCCATCATCTCTAATGGAGACAGCATGTGTGATAACACCCAGAGGCTTAGGTGACTCACAGTTACCTGGATGGGTAGAAAAATGTACTTCAATAGCTAGGGCATTCTTCTGGGCCTGCTGAAACAATTAGCCCCACTGAAATGGAGAAGACTGAGTTGCACTCAGTTTGGTGCTCCCATTGCAACTGTTTTCATGCATGAGCAAATGAAAGAACTAAATACAAATATCTGTGTTTGATGAAACAGTCCATTTAACTCAGGTGCTTACCTTAAGCAGACTTGGTTGTCTTGAAGCAGGAACAGGGCACATGAGTATTGCTGTTCTATCAACTGCAGATCACGAGTGGATGATCTCACTCTAGCCTTGCTCCACTACTTCTGGAAAGGCACAGTCCTGGTACCTAAGGCCACATCCTATGTTCTTTGACTTTCTTTGAACACAAAGAGTTTTGGGGAACAAATGTCTTCAAGCTGCAAAGTCTCATTTCCTTCCTGAGGAAAACTCCACACAGGAGAGAATACAGTGCAGTGACTTGGAGGTTTTTTGCTCATTTTCCCTTAGCAGAGGGTGGAATTCTGCCTCTTAAAACTGTCTGGGTCTTAAGAGACCTTGGTTATGTGAGTTAGTATAAAGGAGATGTAATATTCCCTCCAGGCACTTTAAACCAAGCTTGAATGAAGCTCCACACTGCAGCCCTAACTCACCCCCTGTAGAATTATGGGCACCATGAAGATATTAGGAGAAAACAGTTCCAAAAAGGCAAAGGGGTCACAGCTGACCTCCAGTTCAGTAAATAGAGGGAAGCTCCTTTATATGTAATACTAGGGCTAGACATAATCTATCTCTTCAGATTTTATAAAAGGCTCCTTCCCAACCCCATATGCTGTATCCAAAAACTCTGTTTAGGCTTAGGCTGCTAAATAGTTGATCTTTATTTAATCAGGACACTACCAAAGGTGAATGTAATGAGCTGCATTTGCCATTCTCTATACCAAAGAGATGTCTACCTTTTATCTAAAGAACTGAATTCCCAAGGGCACACTGAAATTCCCCTCAGAGCCTTGCTAACTGACAGCTTTTAACAGTAACTGCCAAACCCTCTTATTTGACATGCCACCTTCTGGGCTTATTTCATGCCATCCTCTCTTCAATGCTCTCCTTGCGTGAAGAGGAACCAAATAAATTCAAACCAGCTGAAACGCATGGATAACCAGTGACATTCAATGGACAGATCTGAATACGACTCAGTAACTGATACCCATTTCTGTAGCTTGCACAAACCCAGATCTAGGCACTCTGAACAAGGATCAGATCATCCAGGTCAACCAGATTGTGACTCCTGTGTTCCTAACTCCCACAGCTTTGAGCAGTGAGGAAAAGTTTGCACATGCAAGCGACTGATCCTACTACATCTTTGTACAGTGACTGCTAGACACCACCACTCCTGTGCAAGGGCTGCCTAGGAATCACAGAACCACTGAATACATCTGGTTGGAAGAGACCTCGAAGATACTCCAATCCTACCTGCAACCCAGGACTGAAGGGTCAACACTAAACCATGTCCTTAAGTGCCAGGTCCATGTGCCGCTTGAACACCCCCAGAGACAATTCCAATGTTTGATA
This sequence comes from Psilopogon haemacephalus, assembly GCA_013396835.1. Taxonomy (NCBI): domain Eukaryota; kingdom Metazoa; phylum Chordata; class Aves; order Piciformes; family Megalaimidae; genus Psilopogon; species Psilopogon haemacephalus. Next base: position 875,280 of record VWZI01012626.1, read on the forward strand.
ACACTCTTGGTGAAGAAGCATTTCCTAATATCCAGTACAAACCTGCCCTGACGTAGCTTGCAACCATTTGCAGTAGTCCTGTTACTTGGCATCAAGAAGAGACTGTCCCACTCCTCTCTCCAGCCTCTGCTGAAGAAGTGACAGTGTAGGCTGAGTGGCAGCATTCACAGAGTTTGTGTTTATTATGACAAGAAGGTCGGTCCTGGGAATTTTCCACTTCCTTACTTCACTAAGATGAAACTCTTCCCAGAAGATTTCACAGTTAACACGCTTGGGTCCACAGTCTGGGCTCTTCTCTGCATGGGAAAAGAGGATTACCAGGTAATGTCCATAGCTACAGCTCTATAACGACTGCAGAGATGGTTTGAAATGTCAGCAAAGCAAACTAAAAGGGCTCAGACAATTTACTCAAAGATCACAGAATTCCAGCATCATGGGGGTTGGAAGTGACCTCTGGGGATCAAGTCCAATTCCTCATCCCAGAGCAGGTTGTCCAGGTGGGTTTGGAATCTCTCCAGGGAAGGAGACTCTCTGGGCAGCCTGCTCCAGTGCTCCAGCAGCCTCACAGAAAGAAAAGTTACTCATCATCCTCAGGTAGAACCTCCTGTGTTCCAGTTTGTCTCCATTTCCCCTTGCTCTGTCAGTGAGCACCACTGAAAAGTTCGGCCCCATCTTGCCACTCACCTTTTAGCTATTGATCAGCATTGAAAAGATCCCCTCTGTCTGCTCTTCTGGCTAAACAGCCTCAGGTCTCAGCCTTTCCAAGTTGAAGAGATGCTCCAGACCCCTCATCATCTTTGTAGCTTCCATTGGACTCTCTCCAGTAGTTCCCTGTCTCTCTTGAATTGGGGAGCCCAGAACTGGACACAAAAATTAAAAGCAACCTTGTAACCTGTAAGAGCATTTACCAAATCAGAGCAATTAGAAGGGTCCCAAGAACCTTTACCAACTTAATGGAGAAGACTAAGCCTTTTAAAACAGATTTTCACGCACATCTTCCCTGTGCTGGATTTTTGTGGTGTTTAATAGCTGCAGGCTGTGGAGGACATATCCTAGAAGAAATATCCCTAATGTGGGAAAGATAAGATGCACTTAAACAGTGCCTAATTGTGGGCAGATTTGCAATGCCTTGCAGCACGACCAGCTTTAAAATATAGTGTTTGGAGGGGTTCAGGAGGGCAAAAATGACTGACACAAGGTGCTCAGTGCAAGCCTGTGATGAAACAAGCCCAGGACTGCCTGCCAAGAGCTGTCATTCTCACCTGAACACCCCCTGTGCTCCTGCTAGAGTTGCTGGTAGGGTTAAAAGAAAAAAAAAAGGGGTTGAATTCAGCAGGAGGGAACGCATCTTAGGACTGCACAATTCCTTCTATACCATGCAAAAACCGAGGGTGCGGTGAGGGATGTGTCAGCCTGGTTAAACCTGACTGACCACTCTGACAAAAAGCTTCAGGATGGCTGGCTGTTCTGCTTTGCTTCATTTGGAGGAGACCACGTGTGATATCCTCATCCCACCGTGGTCCTGACATGGCTGCCAAAGTGCACTATTTCTACACAGCTCTTGGCTTCATGTTGCTGCAGGCAGAGCATCCCCAAGACTGACAGTAGTACAAGGTCTATTAGTCAATGCTACATTATTTCTGTGCCTTTAAAAGCTCTGTTTCATCAACACCTAGTGACATTTGCTGGAGCTTGAGAAGTTAACATATAAAAAGATATTTAATAGTGCTGAGAGCTATACAGTGCTGTTCCTGACTTGGGACAAAAAGCTTCTCGGCCATGTGACATGCAAAATGTGTTCACTTGTAAGAATTAGTTATTGTAATAAAACAGGAACTTTTGGCAAGGTGCACCTCATTATTCACATGGTTTGATGGCTGGTGTTAGACACCACAGTGCAGCTAAGCCACATGCAACACGAAACAAGAAGTGGGACAAGGGAATTTCCCAAGGGATCTTTAGACTCATAGAATTGTTCCAGTTGGAAAAGACATTTAAGATCATCTAGTCTAACTGTTATCAAACTCAACCAAGTCTGGGGCTAACCCATGTCTTTTAAACACCTCCTGGGATGCACATTCAACCACCTCCCTGGGAAGCCTGTTCCAGTGCTTAAGAACCCTTTCAGTGAAGAAGCTTCTTCTACTATCCAATCTAGACCTCCCCTGGTACAACTCAAAAGCATCTTCTCCTGTCCTATTGGTTGTTACTTGGGAGAAGACTCAAAAGCATCTTCTCCTGTCCTATTGGTTGTTACTTGGGAGAAGACTCAAAAGCATCTTCTCCTGTCCTATTGGTTGTTACTTGGGAGAAGACTCAAAAGCATCTTCTCTTGTCCCATTGGTTGTTACTTGGGAGAAGAGACCAACCCCCACTTCACTACAACCTCCTTTTGGGTAGTTGTAGAGACTGGCTGCACACTTGAGCTGGTCTGTTTTAGGCCCATGTATCTGTGAGCCCAAGAGGATAAGAATCATTATAGTTCTATTGATGCCCATTCCTTTCTTCTCCTTTGCCTTCATTCTTGGAGATAGGAGTGAAGGGTCAAATTGAGGCTTCTACAGAAGCACTGAAGCCACCCAGAGTTTCCCCTCACTGGTGTGAACCTCCCCTTAGCAAGGTTGCATATTGGAAGAATTGCTTCTCAGCCCAACATGGCAACTTGCTGGGTTATGGCATTGGCCCCAGGGCACTTACAGCCTTATGAAAGTGTTGCCACCGTAATTAAAACTACCTTGTAACTCTTAAGAGGGATTACCAGACCAGAGCAGTTAGAAAAGTCCTGAGTAGCTCTACCAACATAATAACAAATACCAAGGGTTTCAAAACAGATTTTCATGCACATCTCCCCTTCTATACACTTCTATAGTGTATAATGACTGCAGCCTGTGGAGAACAAAATTCCAATTAACTACCTTGGCATTAGATTTTTGCAAGTAAACCTGGTGCTTCATGCTCAATTTGTGAACGATATCACAACTGTTTTGGTAACAACCAGAGGAAGTAGTGTTCATTGTGCCAGAAGCTTGGCTTCTCACAGCTGGGGAGGCTGTGAGGGACTATGGGGGGCAATGGAGCTATGGAGGGCACTTTATCACATGGTAGAATTGGAAACTTCCTTATCAAGATACCCTCTCCACAAAGCCCAGATATTACCATGGCATGCTGTGCTCCAGCTGTGCTTGCTTGTACACCCAGCCAGCAAGTGTTCCCCACACCACAGCATTAAGAATAGCATTGTGTTGAAAACAGCTCTCCAAACATGTAAAACTTGACTTAGAGTCTCCTAAGACTTCTAAATTCTGATCATTTAACAGGGAATTTTGGTTGGGATAGTTTGTAGGGCAAAGGACGAAATAAAGAGGCTGCCTCCATGCTCGTGCACATCCCCTAACCCTCTAAAGACAAACTGGGAAGCAAGACGCTGAAGTTAGCCTTTCTTCTCCCCTCAGCTGAGTCCCACTGAACAGAAATATAAGCTCTTCTATTACAATTTTGTTCTCCTCCATGACAAAAGCAAAATCATCTCCTATATCTCATGTAAGTTGTCATCAGTGGGAAGTGGGAGGGGGCTAAACATGACACCTGGGGGCAGGTCAGACCACCCCCAGGGAGGAGTCAGGATCCAGTTCTGGTAAGCCTCCCTGGGAGGGCTTAACCCTTTACAAGGTGAAACGGAATATTCTCCTCCTTGGTCCTGTATTACTTCCACAGAGCTGCTGCTCAGTGTTCAAGAGCTGGTGCAGTTTGCTTTCTACCCCTAAACACCTACAAGAGCCTTGTAGATCAAATAGGAGAATCAGCTGCATTTATTTTTCTGCCTTCTCATTCTCTGCTCTATGTAATTAGAGAAGTCTGATAAAGAGAGCAGGGGATTAGAGCCCTGATATGAGATGCTAACAACACTGCTTTGCATTGGTGTTTTCTTCTCCATGTGATTTGGCTGCGTCTGTAGGTATATGCAATACCTTCTCTATGTAAGCAGGTCTGAGTCAGACATGAAGGAAATAAAATTATCTCTCCATTCCTTCTTTTTCTGCTCAGATCCACTTTTCTGTCAAGACTACTTAGATCCCTTTAGGACACGGCCAGGTGTTTCCATAAGAACACTCCTCTTTTGCATGATGAGCAGCATAAGAAGCAGTGAGGTTAACATCAATTAAAACAAAAGACTTTGATGTGAAACAGGGTGGGGGGAGGGAAAGGACTGCTTCCAGTTAACCTTGCTGACACAGCTCTTATGCCACAGCATCAAGGGACTGAAAGCTCTCCTTAGTTTTATTTTCTGTGTGGAAATCACCTCCAAATGGCATTGTAAGGAACAACATCAATTTAAATCAACTTACTGTAACAATGCCTCCTTGTGTGCCTGTCTCAGTGAACTACGTGTGCTGAAGCAGTCCTGAAGCCACTGCAAAAAGATACTGGAAGACCACTCAATGTAGAACACAACAGGACACACTGGATACCTGATTTCCTTCAACATCAACAGCAATTTCACTTGTCTGTCCTACCCATTTAAACAAAAATAAGTCCAGTTCTGCCAGTTGCATGACTGGTATGGCCTCACCTCTGGGACAGACTCCAGCCACATCCTTGAAAAAACTCCAGTTTGGTCTGAAGAAAACAATAAAGCAATAATTATGGACTGGGCTACTGTTCACAGCAGTGTGCTTTCCTGGGCTTTTGTAGCTAATGTGCTCTCTTGACACAGACAGGACAAGAGGAACCACAGCCTGGATCTTCTAGGAGAGACAGGAGCATTCAGGGCTCACCCCACCCGCCTCTAAGCTGGGCAAAGGGCATACAGGAATTGCATGAGACACTGAACCAGGGCAGAGGTTCAAGACAATGAGGAGGAAGGGACTTGCTCACACTCATTGGACAGATTTTACAATCATAGAATGGTTTAGGCTGGAAGGAACCATTAAAGGGCTCCTGCAGTCAGCAAGGACATATTCAACTAGAGCAGGTTGCTCAGAGCCCCATTCAACCTGACCTGGAATGTTTGCAGGGATGGGGCATCTACTGCCTCTCTGGATAACCCACGCCAGAGTTTCACCACCCTCAGTGTAAACAATTTCTTCCTTGTATCTAGTTGTGACTACATAACCCCACTGACCATCCTGTTCACTGCTTGTTGTCCTCAAAATGAGAAGTTAATCTTCATACTTGGGCTGAATCTTCTTTCCATTTATGCCCACTGTTTGTTGTCCTGTCACCATTCACCACTGTGAAGAGCTTTGGTGGCTCACAGATACTGACAGGCTGCTTTTAGGGTCCCCTGAAGGAGTTTCATCCCCAAGCAGGACAAAGCTTGGTTCCTCAGCCTCCTCACAGGGCTGGTCTCCTAATCCCAAGCATCTTTGTGGCTTAGCAACAATTTTGGTGTCAACTATAAACTTGATGAGGGTGTATCTGTCTCTGCTTTCTCAGGGCTGAGGGATAAGCTGGACTGGATGATCTTGGAGGTCTCTTCCAACCTGGCTTATTCTATTCTATGCTATCTTCCAGCCTGGCTGATTCTATAATCTACCTTAGATGATCTATCTACAATTCTATGATCTATCTTAGAATTCTATGATTCTAAGATATTAAGTTGCCAGAATAGATTCCTGAAGAGCTCTGCTTGTAAAGGCCTTCAGGTAAAGTATGAACCCCTCAAGCTCTACAATCAAGCCAGGTTTTTTTTCGCTTATCTACAAAGCATCTGTCCAGAACAGAATATTCCAGCTTACCTACAGAGGTGCTGTAGGGCATCATGTCTAACATTAAGTTAAAGTCAAGATGGATAACAACCACTGTTCCTCCAAAACAATCAGGTTGGTCAAGCAGTATCCCACTCAGTATCAGGAAAAATAAGTTTACCATGAGGGTAAACACTGGAGCAGATGCCCAGAGGGGCTGGGGAGTTTCTGCCCTGGAGATACTCAAACCCCAACTGGGAAAGGCCCTGAGCAACCTGCTCTACCTGGACCTGCTTTGGGCAAAGGTGGGTTAAGAGGCCTCCAGAGGTCTTGCAAAGCCTACATGACCTGATGATGACCTTAGTAGAATGATAATGGCTATTCCTAGTCACTGCTTTCACAGTCTTACAGTTTTTCCTGTAACAAAGCTTTCACTTTCACCACTGTCCCTCAGAAAAGTGTGAGACCAGCATGAATACATCATCCCTGCCCTGCAATGTCCTTATTCCAAACATAAATGCAAGGGCATAAATCACCTCCTTGCTTATTCAATAGCATAGACACAAGTTGTGGCAGCCTCAGTAGGGACCTTGATATTCTGTCTTCTGAGTGGGTGAAAATAATACCTGTTGATATACAGTTTAAGATTCATATTCACTGCTTACAACAGTATCACAGAATCATAGACTGGTTTGGGTTAGAAGGGACCTTTAAAGGTGATTTAAGTCTATCTAGATGTCAGCAAGGACATCTTCAACTAGAGCAGGTTGCTCAGAGCCCCTTCCAACCTGATCTTGAATGTTTCCAGGGATGAGGCTTCCACCACCTCTCTAGACCTCTCTATATGCTGTAAAGCTACCAAGTGTCATCCTTAAGACACATCTACACTGTCACTGTGGTTCACTCCCTCTTTCAGTCGTGGGCTTTTGGTTGCCCATTCATGCATTTTGCACCCAGGCTCCCACACTGATAAGGTCACCTTGCTCCTTTCCAGAGACTCCCAGCTTCAAGAACACAAGACACTCCAGTGCCTGGTAGCTCAGACTTTTCTTCCTAAGGCAGTCAGGATTTACTTCCCAAGCAGACCACAGATTGTGTAGGCTCACTTGCAGACTCCTGCCATACTAACACACTCATTTTGCTGCATTGCTTTGCCTGGAGCAGTGTTCTGCAGGTCTGCTGGAAGGTTGCTCCAGGGCAAGCTGTGGGAATAGCTGGAGGAGGCACAGCACTGAATGGCTGAAATCACAGATTTCTCAGGCAAAATCATTACTCTGAGAAGCTGATCAAACAAACCTGCAGCAGTACTGTGACATTATTTTTAAGGAAGAATGTATGTTTGTTTCCTGGGGAAAAGCTAGACAGGAACTGGCAATGTGTACTCACAGACCAGAAAACAACTTGTCTCCTGAGCTGCACCCCCAGCAGCATGGGCAGCAGATCAAAGAAGAGGATTCTGCTCCTCTGCTCTGCTCTGCTGAGACCTCACCATCGGTGCTGGGTCCATGTCTGGAGTCCTTCATGCAGGAGAGACACGGACCTGTTGGAGAAGATACAGAGGAGACCACAGAAATACTGGGAGGGATGGAATATCTCTCCTAGGAGTAAAGGCTGAGAGGGTTGGGGTTGTTCAACCTGGAGAAAGCTCCAGGAAGACCTTCTCGTGGCCTTTCAGTACTTAAAGGGTCTGATAAGAAAGACAGGGACAGACTGCAAGGCCTGTTGTGCCAGGGGTGATGGCTTTAAACCAAAATAGGAAGATTTAGACTAGAGAGAAGGAAGACATTTTTTATGGTGAGAGTGGTGAGACACTGGCCCAGGCTACCCAGAGAGATGGTAGATGTCCCATCCCTGTAAACATTCCAGGTAAGGTTTTCTGGGGTTCTGAGCAACCTGATCTAATTGAAGATGTCCCTGCTGACTGCAGGGGGTTGGACTAGATGACCTTTAAAGGTCCCCTCCAGTCCTAACTATTCTATGACTGTGATACCCAGCTGTGGACTTCCCCATGACCACAGCATAATAGGAAGCCTGGGGGTTAGCTGTGACCAGATGTCAGCAGTGGTGAAACTCCAGCAGCAGAGACTGAGTGTGGCCAGTGACCCGAACTGGTGGCTGAGGTCTTGGGCTGCTCCATGCTAATAATGCATTGCTGTTGTTTTAGAGCCATTGCTGCTGGAGCCAACACTACTAAAACTAAGCCCAGCAGAGTCCCTTCATCATGCAGCTGCACCTTCAGCTGCTGCGTGGACACGCAGTGCCTGGCAGATGACAATCAGCACAACAGTACGTGACATCAGCTGGCCCTCCCACAACCACATCCTCACTCTCCATAAGGATTTTGCATCCCCTCTGTGGATGCAATCCTTAAGGGAGTTAGTCTATCCTTGTTTTAGCAACAGCCTGTCCTCAGGAGCACTGGTAAGGATTTTGTGCGGGCTGGCTGGCTCTGGTTTAACCTGCTCTGACTAACCTTGCTCTGAGCCAATTTTGTGGCAACAAACCACTTTGTTTCCTCTAGAATCCTCACATCACTAGTCACCCTCTGTCAAAGCACCTGATCTTCAGTACATTCACAGAAGGCTAGGTCAGAAGGCTGACCTAGCTGAAGATCATAGAATCACAGAACCATAGAATCAGTCAGGGTTGGAAGGGACCACAAGGATCACCTAGTTCCAACCCCCCTGCCACGCCCAGGGACACCCTACCCTAGATCAGGCTGCCCACAGCCTCATCCAGCCTGGCTGCAAACACCTCCAGGGAAGTGGCCCCAACCACCCCCCTGGGCAACCTGTTTCAGGGCCTCACCACTCTCATGGTGAAAAATTTACTCTTCACATCCAGATCTTCCTGCTCACTGCAGGAGCATTGGACTAGATGATCTTGAAAGGTTCCTTCCAACCCAAAGCAGTCTACATCTCTATGCTGTCCCCTATGGCATCACTTCTGTGGGTGGTGTGTGGAACAAACAGGCTTAAGAAGACACCTCTCATATATGCAAAGCTTTCAGCACTGTGCAGAACTACCTTTAAATTAATACAGAAAAAGTCCAACCTAAGGTTCCTCAGTATTTTTACATTGCTGAAATCTCCTTCCTAGTTTCACATGTCCTCCAGAAGATCAGGTTCTGCCTGTCACATTGCCCGACAGATGCATTCTATGGACACGTAACAAGAACAAAACCATCCAGAAGAGCAATTTCATCCATTTATTCACTATTAGGGCCAGGTCTGCTTACCCTTTCTCCTTTCTCTCTGTGGACTTCGACACATTTCCACATCTAAACCCCAAATTTACGCCAGCAGAGCGAAAAAACTCCGTGGCTGCATGCCCTTGTTCTTAGTGGGAATAGCTGATCAGGGTGCTTGTTTTAACATGCAGGGCACGGGTTTTTTTTGCACCAGCAAACAGGTTTTTATCTAGCAAACAGGACTTATTCAAAAGGTATTGCATCTGTTGCGGGACTAGAGGCAGGAATGAGTCACAGCTGTTGAATACTGATGGAGTGCCCTGCCCCAGGGAGTGCCTCTCCATTTCCCTCCCCTCCCTGTCTCGCCTGCTCTCTTTCAAGCCTTAATTGTCTCGAGTCGTAACACTTGGGAGAAATCGCTCTTAAAAATTACGACTCCTGTTAAAAGTTGAATAGATGTGAAGCCCGGCCAGGAGCGCAGGGGTAGTTTCACAACTGGTGACTTGAGCTGCAAACGGGAAGATTTCCCGAGCACAGGAAGTTCAAAGGACCAGCAGCAAAAGGAGGAGATAAGCTCGGTTCCCAGGGAAGGCAGCAGCTTCACTCGGGATGCCAGCAGATTTATGACATGAGCTTGGCTCTAATTCCCCTTTGGGGTGGGACCTCTCGCAGAGGTAAACAGGAGGATTTCTACAGAGCTGCAGCTGGCAACGGCACTGTGCAGTTGGGCACAGGGAGAGGGACACAAGCGTTTAGCCTGTTTCAGAGCCTGGTGTCCCTGAAGCTGAATATTGCCCTGAAAAGAGAAGGTCTTGCACCATGGGACACGCTTGGAAAAAAAAATGATGTGACCTCACTGAAGCTTAATGAGCTAAACCATCACTAGCAGATGCAGGAAGGTTCTCCTCTGCTCTGCCCTGCTAAGGCCACAGCTGAACTCTTGCATTCAGTTCTGGACTCCCCAGTTCAAAAGGGACAGGGAACTACCTGAGAGGGTTCAACAGAGAGCCACAAAGATGATGAGGGGACTGAAGCTTGATGAGGAGAGGCTGAGACCTGGGGCTGTTTAGCCTGCAATAAAGCAGACTGAGAGAGGAGCTTCTCCATGTCATATCAATACCTCAAGAGTAGTGTCCAAAAGGATGAGGCCAGATTACTTCTGACAGTCAAGGGGCAATAGGCACAAACAGGAGGTTCCAGCTGAACATAAGGGAAAAATTCTTTGCTGTGAGGCTGCAGGAGCACTAGAGCAGGCTGCCCAGAGCAGCCATAGAGTTTCCTCTGGAGAGATTCCAACCTCACCTGAACATTGCAGTCATGAGCAGCCTGCTCATGGATTGGTCTAGATGATCTCTAGAAGCCCTTTCCAATGCCTACTGCGATGGGATTCTGTGAAAAAGCAGTAACATTTACAAACTCAGAAGTCACTTGGATCTGGAGCACTTAAGAAAGCAAGGGAAATGTATACAGACAATATTTTATCCGTATGAAAATCAAGACAAACCAAACTAATAACCTAAACCTACATCGGGTTGCCCATAATTGTAGGGCTGTACACAAAAGCACCTTGCAGCAGAATTCCCAGTGACTTTATTATCCAAATTCTTAACCCACAGATTTTTCTAGAGCTTATTCCTCACCTGAAAGTAATTTTCAAGCCATTTCAAGGATGAATAATGTTTTTTTATTTATTGAGCATCCACAGTGCACTGAGCAATAGATAAACATGCACAGCAGAGCCCTTGCATGAAGGTCACCACATTCTAGTCACAATGCAGCTAGAAGAGGTTCAGAAGAAAGCAATAACTCCCTTGTATAAGCATTGATCATATTAAGCAGACAGACAGAAATACGGAGACTGATGGAGAAGCATTGCAGATGCTGTTTAAACTGTTCATGTACAGAAAGTTTTTGGGGAAAAAAAAAAAAAAAGAGAGAGGAAAGTCAGATCCCTGCCAGGATGAAAGCCACTTCTGTTAGAAGGCACCAAGCTGGGATCTATAAACACACATGGTCTGTGGACAGGAGGGAATCTGGAGCAGTGAGAGCAAGATAAGAAAGGAATGTATGAGCAGATAGAGAGGGAAGGGGTCACAAAGGGCATGACTTTTGAAGGCAAGAGGCTCCGAGCTCAGTGCAGAGAGATGGGAAAACCTGGAGGGAGGGAATGTGGTGGGAAGGGAGACCTGCATGTGCAGCACTGGAATCCCTTCCTTTCATAAAACAACTCTTCTGTCTTGCTGCAGCTAATAATAGATCTGTGGTTAAGCATTTTTCAGGCATGCTCCATTCAAGTGGCGCTGCCTTAACAGAGCTGCTGTGCCTTTCCCCTCTCCTCACAAGCTGGTGTGTCCTGGGAGAGACATGGCCTGGTCTGGCTGATTGCAGGGGGAAAAAAATCACAGAGCCTCGGGGAGCAGTGGAAGAATCATAGAATTGTTTTGATTGGAAACCACCTCTAAGATCATGGAATCCAACCACTGACCTGACACCACAACCATTAAACCTTGTCCTGAAGTGCCATGTGTTTTTTGGACATCTCCAGGGATAATGGCTCCACCACCTCCCTGAGCAGCCTGTTCCAATGCCTGACCACTCCTTCAGTAAGGAAATTCTTCCTGATCTCTGATCTAAACCTCCCCCAGTGCAATTTCAGGCTGTTTCCTCTCATTCTATCACTTGCTACTAGGGAGCAGAGATTGAGACCCGTTTCACTACAACCTCCTCTCAGGTAGTTAGGGAGAGTAATGAGGTCTCCCCTCAGCCTCAAAGGGAGTTCCTATTGAAGCTGTACCCATGGCCTACGTCCCCATCACCAGAGCCTTGACAGAAAGCTCTCAAGGTGAGGTGGAGCTGTGGATGACTGTTGGCAAAGCAGACTCTGTGGTGACAGGCAATGGGAACTTCATTCTGGGCCTGCCACAAAGCAGAAATCCTCAGGGTGGTCCAACTGCAGCATAGTCCCATTTCCTCCAGGATATGTGTAGATATGGTGCTGAGTGACATGGCTCAGTGGTGAGCTGGCAGTGCTGGAGATTGACCCTGCAGCTGGGTTGGTCCAATGGCAAGCACAAGTGCAGGACAGAGAGCAGTGCTGAGGAGAAGGACTTGGGGGTGCTGGTTGAGGAGAAGCTCAAAAAGGAGCCAGCAATGAGCACTCTCAGCTTGGGAGCCAACTGCTTCCTGGGCTGCACCCCCAGCAGCATGGGCAGCAGATTGAGGGAGAGGATACTGCCACTCTGCTCCTCTCTGCTGAGACCCCACCAGCAGTGATGGGTCCATCTCTGGAGTCCTCAGCACAAGAAAGACATGGACCTATTGGAGTGGGGCCGAAGGAGGCCATGGAGATGTGATCTGAGGGCTGGAGCACCTCTCCTGTCAGGCCAGGCTGACACAGTTAGGATTGTTTGGCCTGGAGGAAAGAAGGCTCCAAGAAGACCTTACAGCAGCCTTCCACTGTTTGAAGGAGGCTTACAGAACAGCTGGAGAGGGACTTTTTACAAAGACATGTAGTGACAGGATGAGGAGTAATGACTTTAAATTGGAAGAAGCTCAATTTAGATTAGTTAGGAAAAAATTCTTCCCCAGGAGGGTGGTGAGGTTCTCAGGTTGCCCAGAGAAGTTGTGAAGGCTCCAAGCCTGAAGGTGTTCAAAGCCAAGTTAGATGGGGGCTTGAGCAACCTGCTCTAGCAGAAGTGTCCCAGGGTTGGAACTAGATGATCTTTAAGATCCCTTCCAATCCAAATCATTCTATGATCTTAAAGGTCTTTTCCAACCTAAATAGTTCTATGGTTTTATGATTAAAAAAACCCCACTGACTGAAGCAAGCAGGATTTTCCATCATGATGCCATCCTGTCACTGGGAAGCCAACTCCTGTAGCCCCTGAGCTCAGAAATGAGCTGGAAATACCTCATTATTGGTGCACAGTCACTTCTCCTGGGTCAAGTGTGAAGAATGAAATCGTTTGACCTGGTCTCCTCTGATGAATGCAGCAAAAAGAAAGGAATTTCATCTTCTGCAGCCTCTGAAGTAGCACTCCATGTTTATAGTACCCCGAAAGACTTATCAGAAGATTAGGTACTGTCTGGCACCAGCCAGGTACTCTTATATCTACATCCTGACTTAGACTAAGTGCAAATGTACATCCACATTGCAAGCATAATTTTCAGTGTTTCCAGTCCTGCACAGTTGCACCAAGAGCTCCTGAGATGCTAAAGCACTCAGAGACTCACTTCAGTGACCAGCACATAAGCTGAATTTGTACAAACATGCAGCCTGGAGAAGAGTTTGATTTACAGTGGAACAGGCTCATTGCTTGCATTGAAGAAATGGGCACAGAAGTGCCTTTTTGGACTCTGAGATTGTTGTGTTTCTAAGCTTCAGTCTGCTCAGGGCAACTTAACTTTCTTTTTAGAGCTTGATCCAGTTGTGGGTCTTTGCTTTTTATTTGCTGTCTTCACACATCCTGAAGAACTGGGAAATACAGGAAAAAAGATAACCGTAATGTGGTATCTAATAACCTCGTTTGAGTTCCAGTTAATTAAAAGGCACAAGAAGAGGGTAAAAATCTGCACCTCTGCATGCTCCCACATCACCTGGGAGAACTGAGGCACCTGCCCTACTCCTCAGGCTCCTGGAGCCTGCTTGGGAGGCCAAGGAGGATGGTGTCTGGCTGCAGCATGTGCTCTGGATGCTAAGAGGCACAAAAGTAGACCAAATAAATCTGATCCTGATCAGCTCCACCTGCCAAGACAAACATCTTGCACTTGAAATCTGTTGCTGCATTAAAGCTACAAGCTGAACCTCAGGGACTATTTGCAAGAATTGTGTGTTTTTACCTGCTTTACCTATGTCCTGGCTATGCTGGCCTCAGCCTGCTTCCCTTATTTATGTGACTTCTGGAGCCATGCAGTTTAATTTCTGTCCCATGTGAAACAGTGAAGCTAGGAAGGTATGAGAGTGTGAAAAGAAAAAGATGAGGTGAGGAGATTGAAGATGGAAAGGAGTGTAGAGGCTCTAGATTTCACAGAATCACAGAATGTCAGGGGCTGGAAGGGACCTCAAAAACTCCTCCAGTCCAAGCCCCTGCCAGAAAAGGATCAGCTATACCAGATCACACAGGAACACGTCCAGGTGGGTTTTGAATATCTCCAGAGAGGGAGACTCCCCAACCCCCTGGGCAGCCTGTTCCAGTGTCCTGTCACCCTCACAGGGAAAAAAAATCCTCCTCATATTGAAATGAAACTTCCTATGCTTCAGCTTCCACCCATTGCCCATTTGGCCCAGACTTGCTATTTGTCTAGCCCCAGCACTCTGTCTCCAGCAGTGGTCTTCAGAAAGAAATGTTCCTCATGAAACAAAAAGTTTGAGCAATTTCCTGATGTGTAAGATTGTAAGACCTACTTTGCTAAAAATTGCGTTTCAAGAGGAGACAAATAATATTTCCTTTTCTTCTCTGTATTCATGTGAAGTAAGTAGTCAATAGCCTAGAAATCCATCTTTTGGTGGGAATCTTTCAGAGCCTCTTGTAGAGAAAAAGAGATAAAGCAAGTCTGAAGGTACAGAGTGTAAAGCTCCAAAGAAGAAATTAAAAGCAGATGGCACATTTCCATCTATTCCAGGCCTTTCTCTTAAAGGTATTCCTAGCTGACCAGCCATCAGTTTAGGATCTGAGGCTACAGCCACCTTCACAAGGAGTCTCTTCAACACAGAAGCCAAATTCCCCGGGATTTCCCATATACTCTTCTAAAGTCACACTGGATCTGAGCTTTCCAAGGTCGTGTCCTTGTCCTGGACAAGAAGACTTTGCCTCCCACATCCCTGAGGCAGCTCCCAGCTGCTGCAAGGTTGTCCTAGCACAGAGCAATGGGTGTGGATGCCTTCCACCTTCCCATCCCCTTGCTATCAATAAACCATAAATCATTCATGCATGGCCACAGGTAGGAACATGCCATCTGGATGGCTGCCTGGGTTTGTTCTGCCACTGATAGCTGCAAGTAATTAGCCCTGCAAAGAGCAGGAGACTACTTTTATGGGTCCAACAAGCAGTGAATATGTAGGGACCACAATGAAGGCTGAAAATAACCCATGCACAAGAGTGGTGAGGGAGTGCTCTGCAGTGTGAAGCCAACCAACTTCCCACTCTCCAGACTTGAGGAAATGCCTGCCTTTTGCCAGCTGCTCCTGGTCTATCCTGCCTAAAGCTTTATTTGCACACCTGTCCAGCTCCTCCTCACCACTCACTCACCTTTCAGGATGAAAATGACTGTCTGGCTTGGCAACCACACTGCAAACAACAGAAAGTGGAAAGAGAGGGAGAAAGAAAAAGCGGGGGAAGTGAAATGCAAAAGGCCTATGGTAGCTTAAAGCACAGCCCTGCAGCACTGGGGCTGAGTAGGAGCAAGGCTGGCACTGGAAAGAAAAAGGTGTGTGGGGGGGAAGTGAAATGCAAAAGGCTTATGTTAGCATAAAGCAGAGCATAAAGCTGTTATGTTAGCATAAAGCAGAGCCCTGCAGCAGTGGGGTTGGGTAGGAGCAAGGCTGGCACTGGGAGCGGGTGGGACTGTGTGCAGCTATTCAAGGGACTTGTGGAGAATGAGGAGATGTAACTTACCACAGACTGGTTTGTGTTCAAAAGGGCCTTCGAAGGTCCAACCCCTCTGCACTCAGCAGAGACATCTTCAACTAGAACAGGTTACTCAGAGCCACGTCCAGCCTCACTTGGAATGCTTGCAGGGATGGGGCAGTTAACACTTCTCTGCACAACCTGCACCATTTTCTCATCATCCTCAGTGTAACAAATTTCCTCCTTAGTCTAAATCTTCCTCTTTTCATTTAAAACCCTCACCCCTTGTCCTGTTACAACAGGCCTTGCTAAAAAAATCTGTCCCCATCTTTCTGATAGTCCTCTAGGTCTGAGAAGCCACAAAAGAGATCTTATAGAAGCCTTCTCTTTTTCAAGCTGAACAGCCCCAACATCCTCAGTCTGTCCTCTCAGGAGAGGTGCTCCAGCCCTTGGATCATCTTTGTGGCCTCCTTTGGCCCAGCTCAAACAGGTCCATGTTTCTCCTGCACTGAGGAGCCCAGGGATGGACCCAGCACTGCAGGTAGGGTCACAGCAGAGCAGAGGGGCAGGATCCTCTCCTTCAACCTGCTGCCCACACTGCAGCCCAGGAGACAGTTGGCTTCTGGGCTGTGCTGCACATTGCCAGGGAATAGTGACCTTCTCAATTTTGTCCCTCATTCTAGTACTACTCACACTCAGATTAATTTATCTGCCCATTTAGTTCCTCCACCTTGTGATCAACTTAAGAGGAGATTTAGAGAAATCCTTTAGCCAGTCCCATTTGTTTTTACTGGGATTGACAATTAATCAGGCACCTACTGCAGAAAACCTCTGCTTGGCACTGAGTGATGGATATAGATCCAACTGGAAGTCCAAAAAGCTTTTTTGAAAGGCACCTCCTAAAACCCTGTGAGTACAGTGCTGACCTTCCTTCTGCTGGGATAAACTGCTGACTGGGCAAATCTTACCTCTCTCTTCTTTAAAGGACATCAGGGGGAGAAAACCTTTCTTGTTTATATGACCCTGAGGACTTACATGTTTGCACAAAGACAGTCAAAGGCTTCTCTAACTACCTAACAATATCTGAAAGGGACCTACAGAAAGTTTGGGAAAAGACTGTTGAGAAGGGTTTGTAGCCCTAGGATGAGGGACAATGGTTTTAAACTGAGCAAGCTAGGTTTAAGTTAGACATCAGAAGGAAGTTCTTTACAATGAGAGTGGTAAAATACTGGAACAAGTTGCCCAAGGATATGTTTGAGGCTCTGTCCCTGGAGACATTCAAGATGAGATCTGATGTGGCCCTGAGCAGCCTGACCTAACTGGAGGTGTCTCTGCTCACTGCAGGAGGATTGGACAAGATGGCTCTTGAGGGTCCCTTCCAACCTGATGCAGTCTGTGAGCTCTGACCCTTGATTTCACCCAGCCCATACCAAACTGGTTGTTTCTTACTGAACCCCAGACCTTACCTTCACAGCAACAGCCACTTCTAGCTCCCCAGGGATGCTCTGTTTACACCACTACCATACAAAACAGTTCAACTTAATCTGGAGAGACTGTTCCTGCTGAGGTTAGGCTGTGTTTAATGCAGGATAATTACAAAGCTTTACGCATCCTGCATGCCTATTAACATGCTCAGGTTGTCCCTCCTAGGAGAGCACCTTTGCAGACAACTCCTTCAGCATCAGCAGAGTTGTGACAGCAGGAGGCCCTTCTCTGCCTCTCAGTGGGAGTAGCTGCAGCCCCGGTGATTAATGCAGCCATTAAGTTACCAGGCAAACGCTCCAGCTCCATCTGACTGTCCTCTGACTCAGCCATAAACAAACTTGCTTTATCTCTTTTTCTCCAGCCTGCGTCCCCTCCCTTGTTCCTCTTCCACACCAACAAACCAAAACGTGGGACAAGATGAAAGAGCTGGGCTGGGGCTTTCATTAGCAAGCACAGGGAAGAAGCTCAGGGAGGGACTCACTGCCCAATCCCTACCCCCTAACCCGTGCCAAGGTGTGCAGTGTGAAGCAAGATGATTGGTGTGTAGCATTTAACAGCGTTAAGTGGGGATGTCTCCTGCCAATGCCAAATGTCATCCCTAAGCATTGTTCTCAGACATGCTCTGGGTTTAATCCTGTCACGTTCTCACCCTCAAAAAATGCATAATCAGCATAGGAAGAGTGTGAATCTCCTTGCTGCCTAGTTCAGGCTGGCCAGGGCTCAGAGCAATCTGCTCTAGCTGAAGATCTCCCTGCATACTGCAGGGGGGCTGGACTAGATGACCTTTAAAGATCCCTTCCAACTCAAACCAGTCTACAGTTCTGTGATTCGAGATCCTTGCAGCCCAATGGCTGAGCAGTTGCATTAGAGACCTGCTCTGTAGGCTGCCCTGGGGACATCTGGGGAGGAAGCCTGGAAGGGGTCATTGTGGCCTTGCTGTGGTTTGCAGCACAGAGCTCACAAACCCATCCTGCTGAATACCTCTGTCAAATGGGTTTTATTTCAAACCATTTCATCACATAGCCTGGCACTGGGTCTTAACTTTGTTAAGTTCTCTTCCTAAACCTGCTTAAACATTTCTTTCACCATACCACGAAGCAAGACAGCATTTTATCAGGAGCTCTCAGTGCATATAACTTACAGCAGCTGAGATACAGGACCAAAGGTGTTTATAGTTCCAGTATTTATTACTTTTCATTACTGTGTGCTTTGTTTTTAATGCACCCTGTATTCCCCTGAAGAGAAAACACAATCCAAGCAAACTGTGCTGATAAGGAACACCAAATAACAATTTTTATGCTGCAGAAAGACCACAACCAAGCTAGAGCCTGCAGAGTTTACAGCAGGAGAAAGGAGGAGGTGGGAGGAAAACCCCAGACCACCACTGCAATGCTCAGTAATATTTTTCTTGAGCTGCCCAGTTAAGTGCCTGTGACAGGATTTTTTTTTTTTTTTTTTGGGGTAGCACATTCCATTTTTGTGTGGGTGAACAAATCATTTTACAACAAGCCCCAGCCTGTTCAACTCCTGGCTGGTGCAAATAAAAGCAGTGCTATATTCCATCTCAGAACAGACAGAAGAGGATGGCATCTCCAGGTGACATCAGCAGAGTCCAACCTTTTCTGCTAAGAGGCCCAAAACTGTGACCCATGCCCACGGGTTTGCATAAAACCAACCCCTTCAGGACTGATCCTATGACCTTGGTCCTTCTCTTGCCTCTTGTCTCCTTTTTCTCCTCGAGAAAAAAATAAAATAAAATAAAATAACAAACAGAAGACACTTACATCTGCTGGATTTCCTGGCTTATTTAATCTACTTAATCTATTTTCTTCCTTGAAAGTCATCATCTCTGGCTGGAGAAGATGCTGAACAACTCCTCTATGAGGCACTGTGTGCACCCAGCTGAACTGCAATGAGATCTTGGCTGGAGTTGTGCACTGGCAGAAGACATCCACACTTAACATTGGGAGATCTTCAGCTAGAGCAGATTGCTCTGAGCCCTGGCCAACCTGAACTAGGCAGCAAGGAGATTCACACTCTTCCTATGATGATTATGCATTTTTTGAGGGTGAGAACATGACAGGATTGAACCCAGAGCATGTCTGAGAACAATGCT
Source organism: Psilopogon haemacephalus (assembly GCA_013396835.1). Lineage (NCBI taxonomy): Eukaryota > Metazoa > Chordata > Aves > Piciformes > Megalaimidae > Psilopogon > Psilopogon haemacephalus. The sequence goes on from VWZI01012626.1 coordinate 894,324, forward strand.
TAGGGATGACATTTGGCATTGGCAGGAGACATCCCCACTTAACGCTGTTAAATGCTACACACCAATCATCTTGCTTCACACTGCACACCTTGGCACGGGTTAGGGGGTAGGGATTGGGCAGCGAGTCCCTCCCTGAGCTTCTTCTCTTTGTGTGCTGATGAAAGCCCCAGCACAGCAGCACGAGGTTGTGATAATCATGGAAGTGTTTGGGTTGAAAGGGACCTTTAGAGGTCATCTAGTCAAATGATCTTGCAGTAAGCAGGCACATACTAAATTAGATCAGGTTGCCCAGAGCCCTGGCCAACCTGACTTTGCAATGTTTCTTCCTTGTCTCCACCTTTTGCTACCAAGCTGCTTTTGGAAAAAGGCTGCCCCTCATTAAGCTAATTTACCACCAAAAGGGACAGCAGATGTGTCCAAAGTCCTTAAATCTCTCTAGTTGTGTGCTCCTCACCACAGTCTTCAGAAAAAGCAGAATATTGGTAACATGTGAAGTTACAGATGCCTTCTTAAAAAGCTCTTCAGACCATGCTCCCCACACACTGCCTCTGCCACAGACTGGTGTGATGGCATCGAAAGGGTGACTGGTGTGGGCAGCAGCACATGATCCTACTGTGCTTGGCCCCCTATGAAAATGAGAGATTAACCCACAAGCAAGTCCTCTGCTACGTAAGTGAAAGTTGCCTGTGCTGCTTCTCCCATGCCTGTGTGTGCAGACAAGTTCCATTACAGAGAGTGTGACTTAAAGCACACAAAGTGGTCAAGAAGAATCGTTGCGGGCAATGACCAAGCTGGCTGTGGCAAAGCAGGAGTGTGATGCTCTGCCTGGGCAATGGCAAAGCACCATCAATGCCGTCAGGATGCTTATTAGCACTTCATCCAACCAATACCATATTGGTAAACCAGAAACCATCACTGACAAGGCCACAGCATGTTTTGTCATCTCCTGATGCTTCAAAGGCCGTGGCCATACGCAGCCTGCGGTCCAGGCTGAGTCGTGCACACCAGTACCAACCAACATGGAAGGAGATACTTTGAAGAGATTAATTTTATGTACCTAATCCACTTGTCAGGCTGATCCCTTTCCTTATAGCCAAGGCAGGCAGTGTTAACAGGAACAAAGCTTACCTAACAAGGAACACAAGGGTGGTGCAGCCACCTCAGTGATCCACTCATCACCAAACCGCTTTGGTTGGAAAACACCTTGAAGATCACCAAGTCCAACTGACATGCAACTCTACCAAGTCTGGTGCTAAACTGTGTCCCTAGGTACCACATCTGTCTTTTAAACATCTCCAGGAACAGGGACTCAACCACCTCCCTGGGGACCCTCTTCCAGCATTTGAGAACCCTTCCAGGGAAGAAGGTTCTCATATCCAATCTAGACCTCACCTAGTGCAACTTGAGGCCATTTCCTCTCATCCTATCACTTGTTCCTTGGGAGAAGAGACCAATCCTCACCTTGCTATGATCTTCATTCAGGGAATTGTAGAGAGCAAGACTGTCTCCCCTGCACCTCATTTTCCTAGGCTAAACAGCCCCAGGTCCCTCAGCTGCTCCACACAAGACCTGTTCCCCAGATCCTTCACCAGTTTTGCTACATTTCTCTGGACCTGCTCCAGCATCTCGATATCCTTCTTGGAGTGAGAGACCCAAAAATGACCCCAGTACTCAAGGTGTGGCCTCACCAGTACTGAGTATATGGGGACAGTCCCTTCCCTGGTCCTTGTGGCCACACTATTCCTGATACAGGCCAGGCTGCTGTTAGCCTTCTTGGCCACCTGCAGGGCACATGCTAGCTCATCTTCAGATGGCTGTTGACCAACACCTCCAGGTCATTCTCCATTTGGTAGTCAAGAGCATATACCTAGAGAGGTGCCTGTGTGTAAAGCAAGCACACAGCAACATTCCTCAGGTGCTCCTTGGGCATTCACCAAGCCTTGGGTTGGACACTGCATCAGAAGTGATTCAGCCCTTTTCCACATATACCTTAAGGACCTGAGGCACTCCAGGCCACTGATCACACAGATTTTCACAGTTATAATGCCAGACCTCTTACTTGAGTGGCAACCACCAGCACGCTCCACATCTCAGTACGCAGAAGGTCAGGAATGTATTTTATCTGCTATTATCCAGTCCATGTCACAAAGTTTTCCTTTACGGTCAACTTTCAGCCTCCTCCCCCTGAGAGCTCAAAGTCAGCCATAAATTTTCTCACCTCACTAGTCACCTCTCACTCTCCCTGACCATCTAGAGGTACCTTGAACAGCACAGACTGAGGTGAGGCACCACTGATGACCTCCTTTCGTGGCCATGCTTCTGCACTGCCTTTGTTTTGCCCAAGGGAAGGCATCTTTCATGGCACTTGGTGAAAGCTGCCTGTTTTTCAGTAGGTCTTTACCACATCACTAATCTCTTTAAGCGACTTTGCTCTTTCAGTAATTACACTATGTGGGTATTTATGACCATAAAGGACCCACAGGACAACAGAGTCACTAGGGTATATAAAAATTAGGCTTTACACTCCACCCAGATGCTGACTTTAGCGATAGACAGCAAACCTGCATCCAGGTGTGCACATCTCCTCATGGTTCAGCAGGTCCACGTGCTGCTCCTGGGGGAGTCCCACTCTTCTGCCAGACCAGTGGCTTGGATGCTCAGATGCTGGTGCTGCATTTACCACTGAGGAGCACTGCTTCTCTGTAACCAAAGACTGATTGAATCGTTCGTTGTCATTAGTTAACTGATTTCTGTGATGATGACACCAGATCCCATCTGCTCCCTAGAGAGCACCCAACCCAGCGGAAGGCTGTCAGGGATGCTGCAGTAGAGCCTCTCCAGGGGCAGCCCTGAGGGCATTCAGTCCTCAGGCCAACCTGTTGTTTAACCCCTAACAGCAGCCACAGATTGGGGTGAGACACAGAACCACAAATGAAATATGAGATACGTTTCCATGCCTGCTTGAGGAATGCCTTTCTCAGCAGCTACCCAGTGTCAGTGCATGGCAGACAGGCTCTTCTGGCAGAAGAGAGTCATTTGATCTGGGAAAGATCACATATGCATTTCCATGCAAGAAACATGCAACAGATGCAGGATCACAGAATTGTCCAGGTTCAAAAAGACCTCTCAGATCATCAAGGCCAATACTGGCAGGGCGTCACTGAACCATGTCCCTCAGCAGCACATCTACATGGCTTTTAAATCCCTCCAGGGATGGGAAATCCACCACTGCCCTTGGTGGCTTGCTCTAAGGCTTAACAGCTCTTTTAGAGAAGAAATTATTCCTCCTGCCCAACCTAAACCTCCTCTGGCACAACTTGAGGCCACTTACTCTTGTTCTATCATTTGTTAGTAGGAAGATGAGACTAACACCTAATTGGCTACAACCTCTATTCACGTAGTAAAGAGAAAGAGGCTTCTTTCCTTCAGGCTAAACAGCCCCAGGTCCTTCAGCTCTTCCACAAAGGACTCTTCACATCTTCATTGCCTTTTTTTCTTTTTTTTGGACACACTGCAGCACCTCAATGTCCTTCTTGGAGTGAGGGACCCAAAACTGGACTTAATATTTGAGGCACAGTCTCACCAGTGCCAAATACAGGGGGTCAATCACTTCCTTGGTCCTGCTGGCCACTCTATTTCTGATACAAGGCAGGATGCTGTTGGCCTTCTTGGCACATGTTCCTCAGCAGACTTGTGCTCCCCTGCCCTCATTTGAATGCCAATTCTATGCAACCCTCTCCCTGCTACCCAGAGTTTGCAACCACGCATCTCATGCATTGTATCCATGCTTACATACAATGATGATCAGGTCAGAAAAATCATTATGGGATAGCTTTTCTCTCTCATGCATTAACTTAGAATGGAAATAGCTAAGAAATAAGTCTGCTTCTCCCCAAAATGTTAAGACCATCACACAAAGTGCTACACATTTGCATGTGGTTTTCTCTTTCGAGATCCTTCCAGATTTGTGCCAACAGCATTAAATGTTATAAATACATTGATTTCATTTTTATAATCTTCAATTCTCAGCAACAGAAAATACAAAAAGGGCTATTTCCCCCCCCTCCCCTTTAATTGTCTAAATCTGCCTAGCTGGCTGTACCCTGCATGCTACACTCAGGAGGTTTACATTAATAAATTGTGGTTGGAAGGAGAAGGACACTCATGGCACATTTTCACACACACAACAACAGTGACTAGGAGAGACCAAAAAAAAAAAAAACCCCAAACAAAAACAAACAACATCCTAGCTGTTTTCCCTACAGTGACCACACAGTTGGGAAAATACCATCTGCTTTCAAACCCACACTATTTTCTGCCCTTTATATAGACTTATTTTCTGATCAAGCTCTCTGATGATGGTTATGGAGCACCTCTGCTATGAGGACAGGCTGAGAGAGTTGGGGCTCTGCAGCCTGGAGAAGAGAAGGCTTCAAGAAGACCTTATAGTAGCCTTCCAGTATCTGAAAGGGGGCCTACAGGAGGGCTGGGGAGGGACTGTTCACAAGGTCTTGTAATGACAGGACAAGGGGGAATGGGTTTAAAGTGGCAGAGGGGAGATTTGAACAGGATGTTAGGAGGAAATTCTTCACAGTGAGGGTGGCAAGACACTGGCACAGGTTTCCCAGGGAGGTTGTGGCTGCTCCCTCCCTGGAGGGGTTCAAGGCCAGGCTGGATGAGGACTTGAGTATCCTGTTCTAGTGGGAGGTGTCCCTGCCTATGGCAGGGGGTTGGAACTGGATGATCTTTGAGGTCTCTTCCAACCTAAACCATTCTATGATTCAACAATACATTAAAGCCTTCTGGGAGGCAGTTAGGGTAGTTCATGGAAACTGAAGGGAAAAGGAGATGGGATTCCTCCTGTCACACCACTGCTTCTCAGCTTGCCCTTGTGGGCTTTCATCTATGTGCAAGACTTTGAGGGATTGCTGCCTTCAAACCCTCAAGGTCAAATCGATCCTAATGGCTTTCCCCTGCTAGCCAAGGCCTGAGTGCTCACATGAATGGGGTGGGTTTGCATTCCTATTTTGAAATCTTCTGTGCAGGCTTCAGAAGAGGCAGCTCTCAGCAAGTCCTCATGTTGTCTCCCAATAATTCACCAGCAAAAGGAAAACCACCAGGCAAGACTGGAGTGTGGACGTTTCAGAGTTGGAGTTTTTCATCTTTTGTTATGGGAATTAATGGGGAAAAAAAAATTACCAAGAAAGAGCATAAAAATAATCTCTTTTTTTTTCCTTCAGCTGGCTTTAATCTCTCCTCCTTTCTTTCAGCGAGGATGGTTCTCAGTGGTGGTCCCCCCATCAGATGCTGTCACACAGAGCAGCTGCATTTCAGAGCACAGCAAATCACTTGCAGCCACCCTGCTCAGCCCCAGCTGCAGAGCCAGCTCATCCAGCATCATCATACAGGACAGCAATGCTCAAGAAGGAGCTTGAGTTTCATCAAGTGAGGTAGCTTGGGTGCCACCTTTGCCTGCAGCACTGTACCCAGTTCTGCTGCAGCAAAAATAAAAAGCTGCTGAGTGCAGACAAATGACAGAAGAGATTAAAATGCAGCTGAGCTGATACATGTTCTCTGGCTATTGCAACCTCTCAATGGACAACTGGATCCAAACTCCTTGGGCAGACAGTGGTGCTCTGGGGAGCATTATCAAAAGAGAAACCCTCAGCATACATATTTTGAAAGGACCCCAGAAATACAGGCAGCTCCACACTCCAAACAGCATCAACATTCAAGATAATCTACTGTTTGAGAGATACTGCTTCACAAATTGCATGCACAGACAGTCAAAGAAAAGAAGTTTTGCCAATAAGCTGGGAAAGGTGCTTAGCTCCCCAATATCCTGTACATCACTGCTCTTGTGTTGCCTCCAAACTGGTAAACACACACATGCAGCACTTCAGAAATGAAAATGCATCTTCAGAATCATAGAATCAGTCAGGGTTGGAAGGGACCACAAGGATCATCTAGTTCCAATGCCCCTGCCATGCTCAGGGACACCCTACCCTAGATCAGGCTGCACAGAGCCTCATCCAGCCTAGCTGCAAACACCTCCAGGGATGTGGCCCCAAACCACCTCCCAGGGCAACTCGTTCTAGGACCTCACCACTCTCATGCTGAACAACTTCCTCCTCACATCCAATCTGAATCTCCCCACCTCCAGCTTTGCTCCATTCCCCCTAGTCCTCTCAGTACCTGATAGCCTCAAAAGTCCCTCCCCAGCTTTTCTGTAGGCCCCCTTCAGATACTGGAAGGCCACAAGAAGGTCACCTGGGAGCCTCCTCTTCTCCAGACTGAACAGCCCCAACTCTTTCAGTCTGTCCTCATCAGAGGTGCTCCAGCAGTGTGCACCCTCGTGGCCCTTCTCTGGACACACTCCAGCATGTCCACATCCCTCTTGTAATAGGGGCTCCAAAACTGGATGCAGTACTCCAGGTGGGGTCTCACCAGGCTAGAGTAGAGGGGGAGAATCACCTCCCTGCTCCTGCTGGCCACACTTCTCCTGATGCAGCCCAGGCTCTGGTTGGCTTTCTGAGCTGCAAGTGCACACTGCTGACTCATGTTGAGCTTATCCACAAGCACCCCCAAGTCCCTCTCCACAGGGACTTTAATATCAAGTCACAGGGATTTGGACATTTCATAACATTCAAGAGTGCCTGCTCTGGCTGCTCAGAGTTATGCTACGAAGACAGAAATGATATGTAAGGAGCTCAAGGTCTGTAACTGGTTTTTTAACTATTCAAATCAGAGGGGGGAAAAATAATCAGACAGTTTTTACTGATGGTGTTTTGCAAGTATGCCACACACTTGCAAATCCTACTATAGCTCAGAGGCAGGGGAGCTGCTGGAAAGACTGGCAGTATCTGAGTGGTCTGTAGCATCTGCCAGGGCACAGTATGGAGACTTGGTGTTAACAGACAGTTTTGAGTATAGGACTTGGTCTAACACTTCCCAGAGCCTGCTGCACACTGTGGGAAAAAGCCCTTGACTTCCACAGCTGGTGGGTCAGCAGCACAGAAACCCAAACCAACAGGCAGAGGAGAAAGGAAGAGGTAAAAGCCTGTTGCTGAGAGTTGAAGTAATCTCTCAGGGGTCAGAGCATCCAGCTTCTGGAGGAATAGCCACTGCTGGCACCAAGGGACAAGAGGCAGAATGAGGTGAGGCATTGGTGATTCAAAGACACAATTGTGCCAGAGGCACAGAAGTGGAAGCCAAGCAAAGCCTCTGCTCTCCCCACTGGAGCACAACAGCAGAGGGCTGAGCTGACACCAAGGAGGTTTCGCTTTACTAAAAAGATTTTGTTTTGATTTGGTTTTAAATCAACTTGCCTGCACCTGTCAGGCAGAAACCATCAACCTGGTATAATCACAGAGATCTAGAGGGCAGCTCCTTCAGGAGCATCCATCACACCCTGCTTTGGAAAAAGGTAATAGACACAATGCAAGCAAGCAAATGCTGGAAGGCAAGATCAAAAGCTTTACCCAGCATGCCCAGCCATGGGAATGGGGAGTGCAGCTGTGTACATGAAAGGGTTACACCCAAAAAATGAACATGACTGCCAAGCAGGGTGGAAAGAAATTCTGTTTACAATTGCAAAGCCTCATGCTTCCATCATCAGGTGTTACAGAACAGGAATCATCCCCTGCAACGTTTTTCCAGCTACGTACCTTGACTTTTTCCTGCACGTAGTTTCCTTTCTTATTACTACTTTGGGAAGTTCTTTTCAGGAGAACTGTTCCCAGGCAAACCAAGAACTAAAAGGAAAACAAAACCAAACCACAAATCCCCAAAAATCTCTGATGTCATAGGATGAGCTGAATGCCAGTTCAGGCAGAATCATAATGGGAAAAAAAGAAACAGCAACCTCAATCCCCCAACTATTTGCTCTGATTCAGATTCAACTTTACCTGTAGCAACAAGAACAATGCTTCTGGTGCCCTTAGAGAGGGTCCAACTCATTAAGTCATTGGAAGCTTTATTACCCCGAAAAAGCACAGCAAGCTGCCTTTGCATTTCTCTCCCAGAGCAAATGCAAATCCTGAAGCAGGCCTCTGTGCTTCTGAAAATAAAAACAGAAAGGGAAAGAAAGAGGAACACAGAATTACTCTGAAACCAAGACAACTGCTGACTTAGCCATAGCTGACATTCTGAGGCCTGAGAAGCTTAAGATGGGGTCTCCCAGAAGAAAGCACTTCATGCTGCAAAGACAACTTAGGAAGAAGAACAAAAAAAGGAACTGAAGTCCTTGGAGGCCAGCATGTCACTGAAGACAAAGGCTTTGCTGACCCTGGAGGCCATTTGCTGGGAGGGAACTGAAAACTTCTGTCAGGAGATAAGCTTAAGAGAATCATCAAACAGCTGCAATGCAATGCTCGTGCTAATAACACAGCGTTTGGCTTTCCTGGGATGGTTTGAAAGCTCGCTGCAGTTTTATTGGACTTTCCAATGATGTCAGGCTGAGGCAGGGCTTAGGTGAGTAATTGCTAAAGGGTGAGTCTAAAAAGGGTATAATTACTGCAGGGAGTGCCTGATGTGAGAAAGTGGCATTCCAGCTGGAGGGACTGGGCCTGGCTCTTGGAGGTCCCAATGAAACTCACAGATAAAGTGCTCCTGGCCCTGAGCAGTTAGTTACACTGGGCAAAGCCACTGACCTCAGTTATTCTTCAGCACTTACTCAGGCACCTGCAATTTCCAGCGCTGTTTGCTGTGACCGTGCTGTGAATGCAAGCACATCTCCAACCTTTGAGATACATCCCCCTCCACTTATTGCATCAGGCAATGCTTGCAAAACAGACAAGTGCTGACTTCAGTAAGGCTCCACGGGTGTAACTGAGAACAGGATTTGGCCCGTAGCATTTGGAAGGCTTTCAGTGTACCTTGGGAGAGGGACACGGAAGAATCCTCATTTTGAAAGAGCATCACCTCTCCTGCTGTCCATCTCCTGCTCCCAAAAGCCACCCATACTCCTATTATGAATGAGAAGAATTGCAGGTGTCACTGAAAGCTTCCCTTCTCCTTCAGAGCTCCTCTTTAAATTCACCTCTCCCACAAATGCTGACAGCTACCCAGCTGGGACTGTAAGGAGCCTGTAATAAAACCCCCTCCTAGTTCTGAACAGCACAGCTGCCTCTACACCTCTGTCCATGGAGCCACTTGCTTCACTCAGCTTTTGAGTCTTGCCATTGACAAAGGCTGGAAGAGCTCTGCAGCTTTTAGTTTTAGACACATCTGTGCAATGTTGTGGTTCCTTGACCACACAGACCAGCTGGAGCAAACAGTCCCTGGACCAAAGAGTCCAGCTGCCAAGAACCATATGAACTCGGTAAGGACTTTAAGGGAACGTGAAAGAGAGTTAGATTTGGGGCACCAGGCTCTGCAGACCCCTTAGCAGAGGGAGGAGACCTGAGAAACAGGGGGGGAATGGATACAGGTACCTGTCAGGAAGGGCAATGGAAACCCCTTCCAGCCCCCCTCACCTCCTCAGTTGCCCTTGCACAACAACCTCATGCAGAGCACAAGCAGGTCAATCTCCCTGTCTCATGTAGCCTGATGACTGATGCCAGGTCCAACAGCCTAGGGACCACTCAGTGGTGTGAGGCTACAGCTGCCCTGGGAGTAAAACCACTGCTAACCAAACAAGCTACACTTCTGATGTATCTGCTGTTAGCATCAGTCACAGAAAGGGACCTCTAGAGATCATCCAACTACCTCCTTCCTGGCTAAAACAGGGTGACCCAGGATCACACTGTCCAGGCAGACTTGGGATCTCTTCAGAGAAACAGACACCACAACCTCTCTGGCAAGCAGCTCCAGCACCTTCACAGCAAAGAAATCTTTCCTTCTGTTGTGCTAGGTTAATCCTACCTGGGGTGGGGGAGTAGTCTGGAAACCTGACCCCAGGTGGGCAGGGAGACCTGGCCCCTCCTGGGGGGAGGACCCCCCCAGGTAAAAGTTTATTCCACTTCCTGTCCATAACCCTATTTAAGAGGCGGTCGAGGTCCTGCTCATTCTTTTGCTCCTGCCTTCATTTCTGCACCACCTCCTTGCTGCTGCTGTTCCTGTTAGCCATGGAGCCAGCCTAGCCATGTGCCCAGACCTGCTACCTCATGTTGGGGCCTGCATCCAAGGACAATCCATCTCAAGCTGAACAATCCCCTGTCATCCAGCCTGGTTTTGTATATATGTGTCTGTTCCCTTATATCTCTGTATCCTTCCTTTGCATTAAATACCTATTATTTATTTAAAATTACTTTTTTTTTTTTTTAACTTTCAAACCAGTGCAAGGCTGTTCTTTGGTCATTTGACCCTTTCAACTCTTCTGCCTAATTCTTTCCATACCAGGAGAAAGGGAGTGGGGAAGCATCCTAAGTTCTGTTGGGCTTGTAGGGTCCAGGAAAGTTTAAATGGCAACACCTGTTCAGATGGAATCTCCTGGGTTCCAGTTTGTGCCCATTGCCCCTTGTCCTGTCACTGAGCACCACTGAAAGGAATCTGGCCCCGTACAACAACACAGTTTGAGAGGATCTCCTCTCAGTTTGCTCTTCTCCAGTCTAAGCAGCCCCAGGTCTCTCAGCCTTGCCTTAGCAGAGAGATGCTCCAAAGCATCTCACCATCTTCATAGCATCTTTTGTCTGCACTGCCCTTTGCACATACAAACTCCTAAAAGACATCACCCACTGGAGGCTGTTGCAAGAGCTGCTGTGTTGGTCTGGGAGCTTACATCTCCCCACAGTTCTGGCTAACAGAACTATGAGGTGGCAAAAAGCACCAGCAGAGAGATGGCTCCAGTCTGAAGGTGCATTTATCATACAGTGACACCCTGAGGGCACACATGGCTGGCAGCACAGCACACACTGAGGACTCTCTGCAACCCCTGCTTTATGGTGAAGGATTTTTTTTTCTCCTTCACTTGTCTCCTTACCTTTTGGTACAAGCCTCATAGTTCCTCCTGGCTGCTGCTTTTCCAAAAGCAGGTGCTTTCAAGAGTTGATTAAAATCTATTTTCATTTGAGTCTTGCCACTAATTTCATTACTCCTAGCTCTCATTTCTAATGCCTTCAGCATCCCAGCCAGCATCACCACCTGCCAGTAAAAAGCACTCGATAAACATCTTCAAAAGCTATCCACAGAGCAACACAAGCAGCACAGGCAGTGTTGATCCTACACTGGTTGCTGACATTGCATTTATATTTCAGTGGATATCGCTTAACAGCAGCATCTGTAGACATTGCTACTACTCTGCTTCAGTTAAAGATAAGAGAGATTTCCTAGTTCACCTGTGGGATTGATCCTCAATCCATAACAGGCACTAGTACACAGCCTGAGCCTGGACCACAGGCTGGGAAGAGGGCACCTGAAGTGCAGTACAAGAGAACTCTAGCCAGTAAATCATCTGGACCTAGGTGGACTGAGGAGAATCTCAAGTTCAATAAGGCAAAGTGCAAGGTCCTGCACCTGGATCAAGGCAGTCCTCAATATCAATACAGGCTGAAGGATGATGAAACTGAGAGTAGCCCTGCAGAAAAGGACTTGGGGGGTGGTGGTGGACAAAAAGCTGGGCATGAGCAGACAGTGCATGCCTGCAGCCCAGGAGGCCAATCACATCCTGCATCAAAAGAAGTGGTGACAGCAGATCCAGACAGCTGACTGGGCCACTCTGCTCTTGTGAGACTTCACCTGGAGTACTCTGTCCAGGGCTGGAGCCCACAATACAGGAGGAACATGGAACTGATGGAGTGGGTCCAGAGGAGGGCCATGAAATGTTCGGGGGTCTGGAACACCTCTCCTGCAAGGACAGGCTGAGGGAGCTGGCACCCTCAGCAAGTTGTTCAGCCTTGAGGGGGCAAGGCTCAGGGGAGATCTAATAGCAGCCTCCCAGTACCTGAAAGAGGGCTAGGAGAAGGCTGCAGGGGAACTGTTTAGAAAGGCCTGCAGTGATAGGATGAGAGGCACTGGTTTTGAATTAGAGAAGAGCAGATTTAGGTTGGATCTTAGGAACAAGTTCTTTACTATGAGGGTGGTAGAACCCTGGAAACAGGTTACTCAAGGAGTTAGTTGAGGCCCCTTCCCTCAAGATATTCAAGATCAGGCTTCACAAGGCTCTTCACTCAACATTAGTATGCCAGAACCCCAAAAATACAATACACCCAAGGAACCATAGACCTCTCTTGCCCCAACTCAGCTGCAAACTCTTCAGCTCTGTTTTAAGCCAGCTCTAATGCTCAGCTTCCACTGGCTGCTTTCAACTGGACTGAGTCCTTGAGCCTGGTCCTCGAGCCTGGTCCTCAAGAATTGATCTCAGCCAGTGCTGCACTGCTGTTCGTGATGTCACCCAGGCAAGTCACTGCAGATCTGCCACCTCAGCCACATACCTCCACAGGGAGTGGCTTTCAGACAAGTCCAAACTACCCCAAAAAGAGTCTCCATCTCTCCCTGCCGCTTCTTTGGTTTGTGCCACATGTAGCTGGGGTGCAGAGTAGCTGTCAATGACCCAAACTGTGTTTAGGGCTTGTGATTGAGGAGAAACCATTGCCTACTAGGGCATGACATTGGGTTTATGCCCATCAATTTGGATGGTTGTAGAACAGCATCGCTAATAATTTTTAGATTCTCACTACCTCCTCACAGAGTGGGGAGGAAAAGCCTCCTTTGTGTTTGTCACATGCCATCTACAACCTCACCCTAAACCCAGCATTAAAACTTCAGCTGCAGCCCCTGCCTGCATCAGAAGAAATTATGTCCCCATTGGAGAATCATTCAGGTTGAAAAGACCTCAAAGACAAGAGTCCAAGAGTGAAACCAACACTGCCAAATCTACTGCTAAAATCCTGTTCCCAAGCACCGTAGTTACACAGCTCTTAAAGCCCTCCAGGGGTGGTTACTCCACCATGTTCCAGGGCAGCCAATCTTTTGGGAAAGCCATTTTAAATCACATCCAACCTAACCTCCCCTTTCACAGCTTGGCCCCTATTCCTATCATCTTGTTACCTGGGAGAAGAGACTGATCCCCTCCTTTCAGGTGGTTGTAGAGGTCTCCCCTCAGCCTCTTTTTCTCCAGGCTAAACTACTGCAGTTCTCTCAGGGGCTCCTCAAAGGCCTTGTTCTCTAGACCCTTCACAAGCTTTGCTGCTCTTCTCTGGACACACTCCAGCACCTGCCTTGTAGTGATGGCCCCAAAACTGAACCCAGTAATTTGAGGTGCAGCCTCACCAGTGCCTAGTACTGTGTGACAATTTATTCCTGCTGGCCACACTTTTACTGATCCAGGTCTGCATGCTGCTGGCCTCCTTGGCCACCTGGGCACACACTGGCTCCTACACAGCCACCCCAGGACACCCTTCTCTAAGCCTGGAGTATTCATGGGGTTGTGACTCAAGTGTGGGACCCAGCACTTTGCCTTGTGGAACAATTATCACCTCTGTAAGCAGAGAACTTTGTCCAAGAAGAACGAATTCAAAAGAAACTTAAATAAGATCTGGGTGCCATGTACAAATCCACCAAACTCCGCAGGAAGCTATGTAGAGAATCAAAATTTGGTCAGCACTTTCCAGCTCTTCAGGGAGCCACAGCTCTTCCTAACGACAACTTCTCCCTCTAGAGGATCAGAACATGAGCACATGGAGCCTCACAGGGCAGCAGGACCAGGAAAGTGATGAGATGCCAACGGAGAAGGTCAGTGGTTTTGCTTTAGAAGGACCACAATTACAACTGTGAAAACGAGCTTCAGAGCTCAGTATTGATGTTTATAGCCGTGCCCTAGAAAGGTCAACAGAAATCATCACAGAGCTTCTGGCACTAAAATAACCTGTGGAGCTGTTGAGACTGACCAAAGAGTGCCTTTTGTCCTCCACTCACTGAGTGTTGAAATCCTCGTTTCCTTAGCAGGGAGAGGAGAAGACAGGCAGGTCCCTGTAACGAGACGAGAGATCCCTACACAGTCCCCTGACCCTGTGGTCCCAAATCATTGTGCAGGTGCACCCCAGGGGAGAAGAGAAGAGAGCTCAGACACAGCACCCCTTGTGCCCACAGCTGTGTAGCATATTTACTGCTGCCACACTCGAAGCAGCTCTGCACATTTTGCAAGTGAGAACAGCAGGTAAAGGCTCAGCTGGAGAAAAGCTTCCCTGGGAGAGTGCCAGAGCACTAGACCAGGCTGCCCAGAGAGATTGTGGAGGCTTCTCTGGAGACATTCAAGCCTACCTAGACATTGTAATCCTGGGCTGCCTGCTCTAAGTAGGGAAGTTGGAATAGGTGATCTGCACAAGTCACTTCCAACCCCCCCCATGCTGGGATTCAGTGAAGACCCAAGTAAGCTCCTGCCTTTGTTCCCCTTCCTCATTAGCTTCTCCACCAGCCGGGACCAAAACCTGCAGGACACATTGGTCCTCAAAAGTGTTGGCCTCACTTTTTGATTTGGAAGAGCCAGAGGTGTGACTTTTCCCTGAGAACACATGTCAAAGCAAGCGTGCAGCCTGCCACACCTAGTTCTGCATTGGTTAGTCAAAGTACTTCAGCATGGAACCGAAAACCCTCTGAGCAGACAGATCCTCACACGCAGAGCTGGTTTTACTGGCTTCATCACAGGGAAACCAAAGCCACAAACCACCACCTTCCACTGCTTCTCTTGATACACCTAATAAAATCTATAGTGTGAGAGAAGCAACAAATTACTACTAGCCTGGCATCGACCTTGGAACCAAGACAAAGCCTGACACCAGCTGCTCAGAGCACAAACCTGCCCTGCAGCACTGCAGGACTTCAAGAAGAGGGAGGTTGGCCCTCAAAAACCCTCGCAGCACCTGACTGATGAGCTTCTCTGGAACTCAGCGTATACCTATGAGTGTCTCCCTTCCAGTCTCCCCCCATTTAACTCTCGTAGTGAATGTCTGGGAAGATGGAACTGCTTGGGAATGCCCTGCAAGTGGGCAGGAATTGATTTTATACATTTTTATCCTAAGCCCCAGAGGTGTGAACATTTTTGCTCTACTTAAGTTTTCAGATGTCCTTAATTTGTGGCCAGCAGGTGAAGGGAGCTTTGCAGCCACTCTTTCACAAGCCTGTCCCACTGCACCCAAGTCACAGGAAGCTGCTGAAGGGCCTGAAGAAGGAGTCTTATGAGTGGCTGAGCAAACTGGGGTTCTTTAGTCTGGACACCTCATTGCTCTCTACAAGTACCTGAAAGGAGGTTGGAGTGAAGTGGGTGTTGGTCTCTTCTCCTAAGTAACTACTGATAAGACAAAAGGAAATGGCCTCAATTTGTAACAGGAAGAGGTTTGGATTGGATATTAGAGAAAATGCCTTTACTCAAAGAGTGGTCAGACATTAGAATGGGCTGCCCACAGAGACAGAGTCACCATCCCCACAGCTGTTAAACACGTGGACATGGCACTTTGGGACACTGTTTAATGGCCATGATGATGTTTATGGTTGGACCTAGTCTTAAATGTCTTTTCCAAACGAAACAATTCTATGGTAAGTCACAGAATTAACCAGTCTGGAAAAGACCTTTAAGATCATTGAGTCCAACCTATCACCTCATACCTTCTAATTAATTAAACCATGGCACTAAGTGCCTCATGTACCTCTTAAACATCTCCAGGGATGGTGACTCCACCATCTCCCCAGGCAGCCCATTCCAATGCCAATCACTCTTGCTGTGAAGAAATTCTTCCCAACATCCAGCCTGAACCTGCCCTGATGCAGCTTGAGACTGTGTCCTCTTGTCATTGAGTGCCTAGGAGAAGGGACCAGCCCCACCCGGCTACAAGCTCCTTCCAGGTAGTTGTAGAGATCAATGAGGTCTTCTCCAGGCTGCACACTCCCAGGTCCCTCAGCCTCTCACAGGGCTGTGCTCCAGCCCCCTCACCAGCCTTGGTGCCCTTCTCTGGGCACCGTCAAGCACCTCAACATCTTTCTGAAATTGAGGGGTCCAGAACTGGACAAAGTACTCAAGGTGTGGCCTAACCAGTGCTGAGTGCAGGGGCAGAATGACCTCCCTGGTCCTGCTGGTCACGCTGTTCCTGATACAAGCCAGGATGCCATTGGCCTTCTTGGCCACCTGGGCACACTGCTGGCTCATGTTCAGTCACTGTCAATCAGTACCCCCAGGTCCCTCTCTGCCTGGCTGCTCTCTAGTCATGCCATTCCATCCCATATTAGACTGATGTCTAACATTTTTTAAACAGCCATTCTCCTGCTTCAGGGATCACCAGAAAGTTGGCTCATCATGGTCCTGGCCCAAAGAGCCCCAAATCCATCTTATTTCTGTGGATTCCTTCACTTCTCTGTATCTCAAGTATGTATCACAAACTGCACTCAGAGGCCACCTCAGCAAGCTCCAAGAGCTATCATGAGGCCATCTGTACTTGCCCAGCATGCTCCACTTTGTGTGCCCTGCAAAACCCCTTGCTTAGGTAAATATGCCCTAGAGAGAACACTCCCAGGCAGCCAGCAGACTCTTGCTGCACAGCCCTTTGAGCAAAGCTGAAATCCTAAATGACTGATTCAGGCTTCTCTTCATGCTACAGGGTGGCTAGAGCTAGGAAAGCTCGTTCAGGCTGTGCTGCAGGGTCTGGAGGGAAGACAAGGTTACGTGGGCTGGGACATCTCTGCCCATAGGCTGCTATCATCAGTGCTTTGCGGTGTCTCCTCAGGTAAAGGAGATAAACACACTCCAGTGGGGAAGGCACTCCAGCTCTCAGGCTTCCAGACTCTGCCAAGAACTGGCATCTATCCTTGCCTTCACAGCACCCAGCCCAATGAAGACAAAGTTCTTTTGTGCCTCGTAACTTCCAGACACTGATAGACTATGGACCAGCTTCCTGCCATCACAAAGACCACTTGTGCCTGACGATGTGAGCACAAAGGCCCCATGAAGGCACAAAGCAGCAGGAAGGAGTGTATCCATATGTCCAGCAGCCCTTGGCATGGAGACACGTGGCTACCAACAGTACTGCCTCTCCTCTGGATGTAGGGCTGGTGCCAGAGGCTTGCCCCTTTCTTCACACCAGCTGTAATGCTGCTTTTCAAAAGGCAGATGCTTCAGTGCAACTTCCCAGCAAACACCTCCACTTGCTGAGGAAACAGCAGTCTTGCTTCCCCACCTGCTCCAGAAACCCTGTCTACATTTATAAAGAATAACAGAATAGTTTTGGTTGGAAGGGAACTTGCAGGTCAAGTCCAACCCTTAACCCAGCTCTGCCAGGGCACTACTGAACCATGTCTCTCAGCGGCACATTTATGTGGCTTTTAAATCCCTCCAGGGCTGGGAAATCCACCACTGCCCTGGGCAGCCTATTTCAGAGCTTGACAACCATTTCAGGGAAGAAATTGTTCCTAATGTCCAACCTAAAGTTCCTCTGGCACAACTTGATGCCATTTTATCACTTGTTCCTTGGGAGAAGAGACTGATCCCCCACCACCTGGCTCCAATGTCCTCTCAGGAAGCCCTAGAGAGCAAGTTCTCCTGTCAGGCTCTTTTTCTCCAGGCTAAACAACCCCAGTTCCCTCAGTTCCTCCTCACAAGACTTGCTGTCTAGACGCTTTACCAGCATCAACGGGTTTTTTTTTTTGGGCACACTCCAGCATCTCAGTGCCCTTCTTGGGAGCAAGAGCCCCAAAGCTGAACCCAGTATCCAAGGTGTCACCTCAGCAGTGCCAAGTACAGGGGATGATGACTTCAAGTCCTGCCAACCACACTATTACTGATGCTGTTGGCCCCAGCCAGGGTCAAGCCAACACAAAGGGAGTTCCAACAGTGGAAGCAACAGGAAAAGCCACCTGACATGCTATAGCAGAGGACACCTCTCCCAAGCCTTGTCAGCCTCACTGGATGCCAAGAGAGAGGATGGGTCTGTCTTCAGTATGCCATCTTGCCTCAGCCCAACCGGGTCACCTACAAGCTGAGCTGTGCCAGCTTCTCCTTAATAAAAAGCTGGGGCTGCTTAGCATGATCACAGAATATTAGTGATTGGAAGTGACCTTGAAAGATCATCTAGCCCAACCCCCCTGCCATCACCTACACCAGATCACCCAGGAACACATCCAGGGGGGTCATGAATAGCTCCAGAGCTTCCTCTCCACAACCTCCCTGGGCAGCCTGTTCAGTGTTCTGTCTTCCTCACAGTGAAGATTTTTCCTCATATTTCCATGGAACTTCCTATGCCTCAACTTCTTCCCACTGCCTGGGCATCACCTGGCTCCATCCTTTTGGCACTCACCCTTGACGTATTTATAAACATTAACGAGGTCACCCCTCAGTGATGATGTGGGTCGGTGAAGCTGAGCCACATCAAAGAGGTCCTGCCAGAAGCCTTTACAAAGCCTTGAACTCAACCACACGTGATTTTAACACACAGAAACATTAAGCTCATTATTTTCTACTGAGAAACCAATGGCACATACTCTGTTCAGACAGTAACACCATGTCATTGACAGAACCACCCTCACAGTCAACACTGCATGTATAGAAATAAAGGACTTTTAATTTTTACAAAAGAAAAAGACAGGGCCTAAATACCCCAGAAGAAACCATCCCCTTCCCCCTCTAAGCCCAAGCTCACTTTATTTGCCTTTCTTCATTTTTGCAGTCTTTTCTTTCCGCTTCTTCACATGCTTTGGGATTTTGGTTTTTCTCTTCTCTCTTTGAGCTTCTTTAACCATCTTTTTCCTTTCCTGTAAAGAACCAAACATTTAAATCCAGAAGCAACGAGAGATTTTTGAGGTCGACTGATTGTTGAAAATTGGCTAAAAAGTTAATTAATACACCACATAAAAATGAGGTTATCAAGAGGAAGAGATAAAAAAAGAAGGGGAAAAAAAAGAAACAGGAATGGTGAGGACAAAAGAAAATCTAAATGTAGGTTGGAGGCAGAGCCAGGAGCTGCACCTTAGTAACAACAAAGCAAAATTCAAAACTCGTTAAGATATGAATTTCATGCAACCTTTGAAGAAAAGGAGAGAGGGAATCCTAACTCATGCTGTTTACATCCAGGATTAAAACAGGATGCCAAATCAAGGTTTCCTGCTGCCCACTACTGCAGTATGTGTTTGTACATGCCACACAAAAATACTGCCCTAGTAACTGAGAGCAAGCTGATCACCATCAGGATGGGCAAGGGTGTTATGCTAGTGCAGGACACTCATTTGTGACAGACAGTGAAAAGACTCAACTGGAAAAGGCAGTGAGGTGGAGGGGTGGAAGTTATTGCTGCCCACAGCTAAACACAGAGGTTACCAAAAATTTTATATGAATATGATGAGGTTAAGTCCAAATTAAAACCTATCCATAAAGACAAGAAGTGATCAAGACTTCCCTGATTTGGTGCCTGTTGTGAAAGTTTAACCAATCACCCCTTGCCCTAAGAGGGAAGATTTAGATTAGCTCTAAGGAAGATATTTTTGACACTGCGGATGGTGAAACACTGGCACAGACTGCCTAACATACTCCTGCCCACTGCAAGGGACTTGGAGGAGATGACCTTTAAAGGTCCCTTCCAACCCAAGTCAGCCTGATTGTATGATCTGAAAGGCAGCAGCACTCAGTACAAAGTGTCTGTCAGAGCAGTGTGAATCTTAATTTACAGATATGGAACGTACTGTCTCTTACCTCTCCTAGGAACAAAATCTAACAAGCAAACCCCAAATCTTGAACCCCTTAGTTCACCAAGTTTCACCCTTCTGCACAGCACCTAAAAGCCTGCCAAAAGGCTCTTGGCCATGGATGATACTCTGTGGAAAAGCATCCCCAAAACAAAGCATACTTGTTTTAAAGGTTTCATTTCCCAAACTGCAGCACAACCACCAAATCATAACCCCTTTGCATAACTACATTTCTTGCCTGAAGCAAGTCTACACAGCCTGTACTAACAGTACTGCAAAAACCACTGTGGGGCAGACATTGCCTCCAAGTCTCCAGTTCTGTAGATGAACTGCTCTCAGCTCCCTGCTCAAAAAGAAGCTCCAACACAAACGTTAACACTAAATCCTGGAAGAACAGCTTGAGGCACTGAAGCTAGGGACCCAGGCTTTGGTAAATTCTGCTTTGGGTAGCCTTACAATTCCCTGCAGAGAGATCTATTCTAGCTTTGCCTAAGCTAAAGAAGAGCTGTCTTGTGTTCCTCTGCATAATGCCACCATAAACAAAGCATCCAGAATGAAATGTACTCACTCTGCTCTCACTCTCTACAACAGTAAAAAGCCCATAGCTTGTTGCACTCAAGAAGCCGGAAGAACCACTCAGAACTAAGTTTTGTTATTGTCACATAGGCAGAGAAAAAGAAACCATTCCTAGGCAGCTGACCTTTTTGTCCACACTGACTTCAGCAGGCTTATCTTTGGGATGTACAAATTCTTTGCAGCCTGAATCAGCATCCTCTGAGCTGCCACTGCCATCATCAGAATCTGTTTCTGAGTCGTACGCCTTCTCCTCAAGAAGTGCAGGAATCTGCAAGATATAGCAAAAGGAATTACAGCAACCCAAACCAAAGAATCCTAATGACAACATACACATACAAACACCAAAGTCTGCTGGAAAAAAAGCCCTTGAAGGAGCTCTTACTGCAGCCACCACTGAGTCTGAAGAAAGAGAATTAGAAGTAAGCTCAACCAAACTAAAAACAACAAATCTTGGATGTACGACAGAATCTTTTAAGGTCAGGTCTCACAGCACAGCTGTGCTGGCACTCCCAAACTCATTTCCATACATTAAACAGCAATTTGCTAACATGTGGAAGCCAATTCTGAATTACACTTGGACCATCCCCAAACTTGTCTTGGGAGCAGGGTATGTAGGCGTTATTGCAAACAAATATCTGCACTGGAACACTCCCTTAAACAAGCCTGGCGAGTGTGTCACAACCTGATCCCACCTACAGCTGTAGTGACACTTTAAAACAGTCTGCACTAATGCTGGATAACATTTACCAAAGCAGGGAGAACCCCCACAGGACTTCTGCGTTGAATTATACTGACCCATACCCAGCTTCTGATCCAATATGCCCTATGGAAGCATCACTGCCAAGTGCTTCAAATGCAGCATGACCTAGCACCTTACAGCATCATAGGCTGGTTTAGATTGGAAGGAATCTTGCAAGGTCATCTAGTCCAACACTCCAGCAGAACATCTTCAACTAGACCAGACTGCTCAGAGCCACATCCAACCTGACCTGGAATGCTTCCAGGCATGGGGCATCTGCCACCTCTCTAGGCTACCTGGGCCAGTGTTTTCACCACCCTCACTGTAAAAAAAAAATTCTGTCTAATTGGCCCCTTTAAGAACTGAAAGGGCACAATAAGGTCTCTCCAGACCCTTCTCTTCTCCAGGCTGAAGATCAACTCTCCCAGCCTGTCCTCAAAGCAGAGAGGTTCCAGCCCTCACATAACTGTTGTAGACTCCTTTGTCCCACTTCAACAGGTCCATGCCTCTCCTGTGCTGAGGACTTCAGAGCTGGACCCAGCACTGCAGATGGCGTCTCAACAGAGCAGAGGGGCAGAATTTCCTCCCTCAACCTGCTGACCACTCTGCTGGGGATGCAGCCCAGTTGGCTTCTGGGCTGCAAGCACACATTGCTGGCTCATGTCCAGCTTTTCACCCACCAGTAGCCCCAAGTGATCCTTCACCACAGGATCTCTATGACACCATTCCTTCATAACCATGCCTCACACTGCAGGGTTGTTCTTTACACAGTAATAACAGCAAAGCTACCCCAAGCATATAAAACACAGCAGTTATGCCAAAATTTACATCAGTTACCCTCTCTAACTGGAAAATCTTCCCTCCTCTCCATCTTAACTTTAGAGATGATAGCCATAGCAAGGATTAGCATTTCATCTTCAAGCAACCCAGCACCAGCAGAGTGCAGGGAAGCCATTCAGATGGTGTGCAGACACACTAACATCAGACCCAACCCAGACAGAGATGCAAGATGAGGCATTCTCTGCATTCCTTGTAAGTGCTCTTAGGAAACAGCTAAAATGAAGGATTTCTAAAACACCTTCTCACCTTCTGAACGCCAGACAAGTCCTTCTTCAGTCCTGTAACAGTCTGGTAGAGAATCTTTGTACAGGGAGACAGAGAAATAAAATTATGTTATCAAAATGGGTTTAAAATCTTCGTGTCCAATCAAAATGACCACCTCAAAAAAACCCCAAACAAAAAAACAAACAAAAAAACCCAAAAAACACCCAAAAGGAAAAAAAAAAAAAAGGAAAAAAAAAAACCTTCAAAAAAACAAAAAAAAAAATCAACAAAAAACCCCACAAACCCAAAAAACTCAAACAAGCAAAAACCCAAGAAGCAAACACTATGTTAGTACTAACCAGATGACTCTGAAGTATGACTATAGTCAGTACTCTAGTACACCTTGGTAACAAGGCTTGTTTTTGGTTTACTGCTATCTGTTTTCAGTATGAATTCTTACTCCTGCCTCTTTTGCAGTGCCCCAGCAAGTCTACTCACATTATCTTGCTGAACATTCAATGCCATATCCTCCTCTTTCAGTTTCATCATTATATCCACATCCCTCTCGTAGTTTTTAACCTCGGTCAGAGTCCGAGGTATGTAAGCCTTCTTAAACACCTATGGAGTGAAAGGAAACAAACTTAGATGTTTTTCCTGAATAGAATAACCATGAAGGGTTTAATGGCTCAGAAGAACTAAAAAGGATGGGGGCAGGCAGCCTGTAGTGTATGAACCCAGTGTATCTTCTGGGTTTTAGTCTGCAGCACAGCCAACATGTTAGCAAAAGGTTGTGACTAATCAGGCTCCTTCCTCAGCACAACCACCAGGCCACCCACAAACTTCCAATCTTTCTCTATCCTTCCAATATAGAATCAGAACTGTTTCAGTTGGAAAAGCCCTTAAGATCATCAGGGCCAACCATTACCTAAGTCTACCAAGTCTGGGCCTAAATCACGTCTACATGTCTTCTTAAACACTTCCAGAAATAGTGATTCTAGCACCTCCCTGGAAAGCCTGTTCCAGCATTTCAGAACCTTTTTAGCAGAGAAGCTTATCTTCTAATGTCCAATTCAAACCTCCCCTGCTGTAACGAGGTCACTTCCTCTCACTCTACTGTTTGTTACTAGAGAGACCAAAATACTCCTCACTACAACCTCCTTTCAGGTCTCCACTCAGCCTCCTTAGCTCCAGGCTAACCAATCCCAGTTCCCTCACAAAACCTGTTCTCCAGACCCTTCACTAACTTAATTGCCCTCCTCTGGACACACTCCAGCAACCCTCTCCTTGTAGTGAAGGCCCCAAAACTGAACCCAGTATCCAAGGTGTGGCCTCACCAGTGTCAAGTACAAGGGGACAATCACTGGTCTGGTCCTGCTTGCAGTACTATTATGGATTCAGGCCAGGATGCTGTTGACCTTTTTAGGCACACTGCCAACTCAATATTCAGCAGTGTGTTGATCAACATCCTGAGGACTTTCTCTACTGCTCAGTTTTCTAGCCACCCTTTTCCAAACAACTTCCTCTTAACTTACAGGTTTTATATTCTAAGGATTTTCTGTAATGTTTCATTTGTGAATGTTTATAACACTTTCAGGATGCAACTCAAAACGGACTTAGAACTTCATCTGTTTCTATAATTACATCTGCTTCAATCCACAGTCCAACTCTAAGAGGGTTCCTGCAGCAGAATAATACAGTAAAACCTGACTGCATCATCAGCACTTAAATTCACTGTGTAGTCTTATTTCAAACAGTCAAGCAGGCAAACTTAAGTCATTACTAGATCTGACAGCAGTATTTTGTTCTCTTTTTCATAGTATCAGCACAATCTCAGCACATTTTATGACTGTAACTGCTAGACTAAGCACTGTGCAAAGCAGAGAGGTCCCCACTCCATTGAACTTCACCAGCTGTACTCTTCTGTGGAGGAAGTGACACAACTAGCCCTGGTCACCTGAGAACTCTAAGAGAAATAAAGTGATCTTAGATGTTACTATATCATCTCTTACAGGTTGGTACCTTTATGAAGGCAAATAAATAATTGGTTTGCAAAAGATGGGCTTGGAACAAAAACCATCTGACTATAGTTCAGAAGCTGAGAGTATCTTTGGATACACACCAAAAAACCCCCCCAAAAAAAAAAACAACTTTCCTTGGCCAAACTTCAGCCAGAAGCAGTTAGTAAAACCTGCAGAGCTCCAGGGAAAANGTTCTAGCTGATACAGAGTCTGCTCGGTTGGTTTTGGTTTGGTTTTGAGGTTTTTCAACTCTTCTGAAGATGACAATAGCAACTGATGTATCTCTACATCAAGTCTTTCCAGAATGTCAGCAGTTTTCTATAATGGACTTGAGACTGCTTCACTCAATGTGGGAGAGAAACTGAATTGGACTGGGACTAAAACTAGAGAGGGAAGTTGGTCTTGGTCAGTGCAAGTACCTAAATGCCCTGCTCCAAAACCACTCCTATCATAAGATTGCTCCATTCAGTGTTGTTAACAGAACCTGGACTGGAAGATACAAGAGGGGAGATGGCTACAAGCAAACATTTTGTTGTAGGAAAATGAGTATTTGCCTTCCAACACCACATCACTATGGGCTTTTATGCATGGCATCCCATAATGCTTCACATCTCAATTAGCTCAAAACATCTCAGTATCACAATGTTCTGCTTATCAACAGTACACTTTGCTGAGTAAAACACATTTTTCACTCCTTAGAAGAGTCAAGCTTAATATTCACTTCATAGCAGCCACAAAAATCCTCACTTACTTCCTCATCCACTTTATCTTGACTGGATCTTTCCTCTTCTGTTCTTTTTGATGCTATTTCCATTGCCTAAAGAAAGAGAGAACAATACAAGGTTACATACTTGAGAACTGCATGACTTAATCCATCTTAACCACTCCCATTTGTGTTTTTCCCCAGTACTCCAGCTTTCCCTATGGCAGTGCCTTGAGTGACATCTAATGGCAACTGAACTGCAGATCTGCTTTCTTAGCAGCAGGAAAGCACATTGGCTGCTCCTTCCAGACCACCTTATGGCAGGCCCAGCATAACTACAGATATAACAGCACAAGAATACAGTGAGCAGAGCTCAGGCCTGAAGCACACAGAGCAAGCCAGAAGAGCTCATGTAAGGGGAAATCATGCAGCACAGCTCTGCCTTCTTCTGCCTCTAGTATGACAGGAAGCACACAACTGGAAAGCCCCAAATGGTACTGATATTTGGACTCCACACGTGGCCTTCACCAGGAACTAAATTTCCACCCTGAAGATGGCATATGTGGCTCCAATTTTTCTTGCACTAACTTTAAAAATGCCCTTTTTTTGCCCCCTATCCTCTTAATTTTTGAAGTAACACTTAACTGGGAGCAGAGGACAAGCAGCCAGAGATGAAATACATGGGTGCTGCTGGCAGCACGGAGGAAATTTACCTCCTGAAATCATCCTGCTTTCCCAGCCACTACATTTGGCTATTGAGACCACATACCTCAGAGCACCATTGCCCTGAGGCATCCCCTTCCTCCCTCAGCCCACCCTCCTCCAATCTGCATCAAACAGGCTGCCCAGGGAAGTCACCATTTCTGGTGAGACATGTAGATGTGGTGCAGAGATACATATTTTAGCAGTGACCTGGCAGGGCTGGATTCAGGTTCGGACTCAGTGGTCTTTTCCAGCCTAGACAATTCTATGATTCTATGTTTCTCTATGGTTGCATTTCTGCAGAGCTTCTCCTTGCCAAAAACTAACCAACTAATTCACAGAATCCTGTGTTTAGTAGCAGCTGGATCAGGCACATGCATTTCTGAAGCACCAGCACAACAAATTCACGTACCAGTTTCCTCCAACAACAGGACATGGAGTACATTAGATGAAGGGGCTTGAACTAGATCTGATTTTAGTGTTCCTACATAAGGAAGAAGGGCAGGAGGTCTCACCTTTGCAAGGTAGTCATCAATGTTCTCGCTGGTGATAGAAGGATCAGTGATGAACTCAAACAGCTCCCGAACAGTCATCACCGCAACAGTGCGCTTCTGGAAGAAGTCTAAGGGGAACAGGGCAGAGAGAACAGCTGGTACTGACTACAGGGGACATCTGCAGCCATCAAGTGACAGCTACACCAACTCAGTCATATAACTATCAAATCATTTAGGCTGGAACAGACCTCCAAGACCAAATCCAGCTATCATCTGACTCTACCAAGCCTGCAGATACACCACGTCCCTCAGCACCACATCTCCACATCTTTAAATCCCCAGCCCTGGAGATTTGTAAATCACCTCCTGAGAAGTTTCAGCAAGGCAAGGTGAAAGGCCCTGCACATGGGTCAGGTCAATCCCCAGTATCAATACAGGCTGGGAGAATGAAGAGATGGAGAGAAGCCTTGCAGAGGAGGACCTGGGGGGTAAAAAGCTGGACATGAGCCAACCATGTGTGCTTGCAGCCCAGTAGCCAGCCATGATCTGGGCTGCATCCCCAGCAGTGCGGGCAGCAGGTCAAGGGTGGAGATACTGCCCCTTTGGTCCACTCTGTTGAGACCCCACCTGCAGGGCCAGGTCTAGCTCTGGAGTCCTCAGCACAGGAGTGACAGGGGCCTGTTGGAGTGGGCCAGAGAAGGCCACAACAACAACGCGAGGGCAGAGTGGGAGATTTGGGGTTGTTCAGCCTGTAGAAGAGAAGGCTCTGGGGGGACCTTATTATAGCCTTTCAGTACTTCAAGGCGACTGGAAGAAAGATGGGGACCAACTTTTCAGCAGATTCTACTTGAACAGAAGTTAAGACAGCTTCTACAGTCAGCTTCACCTGAAGCAGCAAGTAAACAAACAGAACAAGAAATGAAGCACATCCTACTCACCGTTAACGTTGGCACAATCCTTCCGCAGGAACTCCAGGGCGTGGGGGTGGTCATGCTCCACAGCCTGAGACACATCAATGATGTACACATCCCCACCGTGGTACCTGCACACACACAGACAACTGCACTGACTGTAACACTGCTACAGGAGAGACTGAAGGGTAGGGAACAAAGTCTGCCTCAAACAACCTTAATGTATTTCCTTAACGTGCACCTTTCATACTAAGGCCACATTGGCTTTTTTTGGGGTCAAACCTTCTCCTCCTCTACAGAGGTTAAATAAAATGATCAAAAAGCATTATTCTCATGAACACAAAAAGCAGATTTGCAAGTGGAGGGAGGTGACAGGAAAAAAAAGGACACCTTACTAATTTTTCCCTCTAGTTGAGTGGCTTTTGTATGGGTTTGATTTTTGGGTTGCTTAGGTTTTGTTTGTATTTTTCTTCATAATAATAATAATAATATTATTATTATTAATTATTGCAGTTCTGGAGCCTCCAGCACAGCAAGGACATGGAACTGCTGGAGAGGGTCCAGAGGAAGGCCACGAAGATGATCAGAGGGCTGGAGCACGTCTGCTATGAGGACAGGCTGAGAGAGTTGGGGCTTTTCAGCCTGGAGAAGAGAAGGCTTCCAGGAGACCTTATAGCAGCCTACCAGTATCTGAAGGGGGCCTACAGGAAGGCTGGGGAGGGACTGTTCACAAGGTCTTGTAATGACAGAACAAGGGGGAATGGGTTCAAATTGGCGGAGGGGGGATTTGAACGGGATGTTAGGAGGAAGGTCTTCACAGCGAGGGTGGTGAGGCACTGGAATGGGTTGCCCAGGGAGGTTGTGTCTGCTCCCTCCCTGGATGTGTTCAAGGCCAGTCTGGATGAGGTCTTGAGCGACTTGATCTAGTGGGAGGTGTCCCTGCCTATGGCACAGGGGGGTTGGAGCTGGATGATCTTTGAGGTCTCTTCCAACCTAAACCATTCTATGATTCTATGACTATATAATAATTTCATTATTATTTGTTTTTCCCTTTGTTAGCTTGTCTTGTTGTTACACAGGGAAAGCTCAGATTTCAGTTAAAAGCTACATAATTAGCTAAGTTACAAAATCGAGTCCCAAAACTGACCACACCCTCCCTTCGAGGTAGATTTGTACTCAAAGAGGTTGCCAAAGCAGACGTTTTGGATGTTACAATTCAAAGCAAGGTTTAAGAACGTACAGCATATTGAATTCACTGAGATCTGCATGAACAAGTCTGGCATCTTGGTACATTCTCCTCATGTAGTGGATAACCTGCAGGTACAGCTCCCGAACTTTGGAATCAGATAACTGAGCGTTCTTCAGCAGAGGAGCAGGCCTGGAAATTACAACACAAACAACAGCAAGTGAGCATTTTGCTTTCTTCACCTGGAGTCCATAAAGAATGTGGTCATTTTGTCAGAGGAGGTTCTCTTCCTCTTCTAATCTGCTATGGTGAGGCTACAGCTGGAGTATTGAGTCCACTTCTGGGCTCTGCAGTTCAAAAGAGGTGGGGATCTGCTGAATAGAGTCCAGTGGAGGCTACAAAGATGAGAGGACTGGAGCATCTCTCTGATGAGCATCTGAGAGACCTGGGGCTGTTTCAGCCTGGAGAAGAGCAGAATGAGAAGGGATCTTATCAATGCTCATCAATAGCTAAAGGGCCCAGAGGCAAGAGCATGGGGCCGGACTCTTTTCAGTGGTTCTCAGTGACAGGACAAATAGCAACAGGTACAATCTAGAACCTGAACATGAGGAAAGGTTCTTTCTGTGAGGATGACAAACCATGGGACCAGGCTGCCCAGAGAGGCTGTGGAGTCTTCTCTGGAGAGATTCCAAACCTGACCCAACATTGTGATCCTGGTCAGCATACTCTGGGTGACCGAGCCTGAGCAGAGGGGCTGGACTAGATGATCTCCAGAGGTCACTTCCAACCCCCCCTTTTCTGGGACTCTGTGATACATACCAGCTGTAAATGCCTTAATTGTTGTACCTGATCCTTCTGCTCACTGAAGTGTGTCAAGCAAGTCAGTATGAGCAGCTAGGTGCATGGGGCAGTTTGGTGAATACTTGTCAGAATTACTGAAGCTCTGTTTCCAACTACTTTGTACCACACTACATTAACATTTGTACTACAAAACAAGCTGTCTTCATGTATAACAAGCAAGCCTTTGCAGCCTTAATCTCTAGTTAGGCCACTTTACAAATTCATTAGGCAAACAACTGAGGCTTCAGAATCATGCAGACTGCAAGTAGTAGTTGGAAATGGTTGGATATTCTACAGGTCATGTATGTGTAAGAGTAACATGTTAATTTTACATGCCTAAAATAGAAGTGAATAAATTCAGAGAGTTGGCTTGCTTGCTTGCTTTTAATAAACCTGTGTGGAAAACTACTAATTAAAGATAGCATTTTATTTTGTAAGGATACTTACCTATCACCTTTACCAATAAAGCCCATGACTAGCACGTGACTTCTCAGCATAATTGGCTCTGGGCAAGGTATCTGGGCTGTATTCAACCTGTAATGCAGGAACAAAGCCAAACCAAAATAAACTCAGACTTTATTTGCATTGCACTACTGCCTGTAGGTGCTCTGCATCTAAACATAACACAATAAATGCTCCTCTGCTCAGGAAACTCACTTGTGAAGAACAACTAAGTGAAAACAAAAAGCCACAGCCAGTCTGGCTCTGCCTGTTCTCTAAGCATTCCTGTGTCGGACAAAGAATCTTTACACAGTTCAGGTTAATCCTAGATTAACCTATATTGCAGTGTGCTGCTACTCAGCAGCAGCTATTTCCAGCTTTTCCTCACTTTTTAGTCAAGTCAGACAGAGAGTTCAGACACTGAACAGCTTAGAGCACGAGCAGGAAGACAAAAATCTTTATTCCTTCATGCCCTTTCTTTTGTCTCACCCAGGGAAGCTCAAGACTTTCTCCAAATATCCCAGAGAGCCTGAAACATAGTGATGGTCACAAACTAACAACAGAAGAGTACCTCCTACAAATGTACAAACTTACTTGGCATGCTGAAATAAAAATTGGAAGAATCACCTTATTAAATTCCTCATTTCTTTCTCAGCCCATGTTTTCACCATCTTTCTTGGGTTGCCTTTGCAATATCCGTGCCGGAATCTTTAGATAAAGAAATAAGAAGACAAAAGGGACTCTTAGCCAACTCACCTAGCATCAGCAGCAGGGATTTTACCAGCTCCTTCCCACTAAAACCAGACAGAAGCCAAACTCACCTGAATTCACCAGTCACATACTTATCCCGATCCTTAAACATCAGGATGGAGGTTTTGTAGATTTTTATGGCTCTGTTCTCTCCGTTTGCAGTAGTGGCATGGTAGACATTTGCCTATCAGATTATAAAGGGAAGAAATAAACTCTTCAAATCAACATTACCTTCTCTTTCTGACACCTTGAAAGGATCTGAGCTCATCCCAGCCCCTACATGCCACTTGCACACAAGGGCAACCTCTTTACAACAGAAGCAGCTTATAGGAAGTACCTAAGACTATGCAGGGTTGTGCAAATGCATATATAGTATCATACAGGATGAAAATAATGCATAAGCCAACTGCCTCATCTACATTTTGGAGGCTGAAAGAAGTATGGCCAAAATATCCCATGCTGACATCTCTATACAGGGTGGAAGAATAGAATCATTTAGGATGGAAGAGAGTTTTAAGATCAATGAGTATGATCATTAACCCAACGCTATGAAGTCACCTGCTAAATCACATCCCTAAGCACAATGGATGCTGACTGAAGAACTATCATCAAAAGACTTGGAGGAAAAACAGATCAGCCTAGACATTAGACAGTCTAAACCCGATTTAGCAGTTCACTTGGAAAATTGGGCCCTGGTTTTATCTGGGTTTTTCTATCTGTAGTATAATTTGATAACAGCACACACACATGCTGATTTTGTAAAAGCAATAAAGGCTTAATGGTGTTTTATGCAGAATTTAGACACTCTTGTGTTTGCTGAGAGGTTTGGTGGTGACCTGGCAGTGCTGGGTTAATGGTTGGACTCCACGAATTTTGCACAAAGAAAGAATTACCCGGATTTGCTGTTTAGCATTGTGTGTAGACACACCTGTTTCAAATATTTCAGCTGTAACAATTAACAAGACCCACAAACTGAAGTCCTCTGAGAAACCTTTCATGCTTGGGAGGAAATTTGCTTCCTTTAATATAAACTGCATTTTATCTTAAGATAACTACCAATTAAGCAACACAAAAAGCAGTTATAAACCCAAGGATTTTGATACACCTGAGCAGCACAAGTTTCCACCTGCTTTGCTGAGAAAAATATTACATCACTTGTAATAAAACTCACTTCTTTCCCTGTGCTGATGCAGCCGTTGATCTCTGCTATGACGCCTCTAGTGAGCATCTTGAACAGAATCATTCGGGTCCTTGGATCCAACACCTCAAATTTATCACAAAAAAGGCAGCACCATCAGTCTCTGAAGAGATCAAAACCTAATACAGAATTTAGTCTTGGTATCATATTAAAGGTCTCGCAGCATTAGACTATCTTAAGGATCAAATGATAATCCAAACAGCAAGCACTCAGACTTTTGCCATGATTCTGTAACGGTACTTTATCCTCTTCTGTCCCTTCTAGAACTAGCTCAAGGACATGATTGAAAGCAAAAAATCATTTCCCACCCACAGCTGCGTTAAAAGTGTTAAAATATGGTTTGTCTTGTGATGCTATCATTAGAGCAGCCATATAGCCTTGGGACAGTAACAGTTCAGTCTTACTATGGAAAAAGAACTGGGGGAAAAAACCAAAAAAAACACCACAGGAGTTTTTATTGTTCTTTGGAGCATAATAAAACCTTAAGATTGAAGCATACAGAAGATGCAGAATTCTGTTGCAACGCTAAGCATCAAAAATAACTCCAAAACATTTTTGGAAGCAAGTACAACCCACAGGAAAGGGAGAAAAGGAAACAACAGATCTTTTCAGAATAAGAAGGAAAGCAGAACGCCAAGGTAACACACTGTTGCTACAGTAAATGGTTCAGCATTAATCCAAAATTTCCATGTTATTTGTGCCAGTTAAAAGAAAAAAACGTGAGGAATTCAGGATTTACCTGCTCTACTGTTGCTCTGTCTGACTTGTCTTTGACTCGGTACCTAGAAGTGAAAACAAAATGCTACAACCTCACACAGGGACTCAGTGCTTTGAGACAGTAAAACCTGACATTCTGTGTTAAAGGTAAGACAGCCTGGAGTAAAGCTTTTCACACAAAAGCCAAACCTTCTCCTGCAGGTAGGAGGTAAAAAAACCAAACAAAACACCATCAGAAAGGAATACCATAAACATCAGTACACTTCACTTTTACAGATACCATCTTGCTTCCACTGAATTGTGCTCATTCAGGAGAAAACATTGTCATAACTCAGGGCTTTAAGCAGCTGGCTTAAAAACTTTATAAAAGAAGCAGCTTTCCCTCACCAAATCATCAGGAGGAAGCTTCAAAAGGCTTCCAGTATTTTTTTTAGCTCAACTGCTTGAGGACCTGTGTTTAGAAAATAGAGGATGAGAGACAAAATAGCTCTTTCTAATAGAAAGGACACCAGTCACTTGTCTCACTACACCACTATGAACAGATGTGCAATCAGCAGCGTTGGCAGAGGAACCCAAACTTTGGAGTGATTTAGCAACTGATCTAGAAACCAAAAAGTTCACTATCAAAAAGGCAAAGTGCATAAAGACTGTAAATTTTTGTTTTCTTAATAAACTTAGTCAAAACTCAGGATGACACTAGGAAATCAGAATTACTCTTCTGGTTTAAACTTATTGAAATGAAAGTAGAGCCACAAGCAATACTCACATGTCTGCTTCCTTCTGTCTAGACTTTTCTGTGACTCTGTTTATAACAGAGTCATCAAAATTTAGCTTATCTGAAAATTACACAAAAGAAATAATAATGAAAACAAAACCTAAAGCCCAAAGACATTTCCTGCATTCAGAAATGCCCCTTAAAAGCTGGTGCCGTCTGATTATGTCATAGCACAAGGTTAAAACACAGGCAAAGCTCTCTCTAGTAACTACAGAAGCTCAGCTACATGCCAGAGTTAACTCAGCTCTCCCCTCCACCTACATTTCAGTGTGGGACTAGAAGGTAATGATACAGCCTGGGAGATGCAATGTCACCCAGCAGCAATGACTTCTGGATAGCATCTCACCATTACATTTGTCCACTCTTCTCTTACCACCATCAAATGTAATTTTTTGGAACAGAATAAAACAATGATGATGATTCAGGAGCCTGGAGCATCTCTGAAGAGGAAAGGCTGAGAGACCTGGGGCTGTTTAGCTTGGAGAAGACCAGACTGAGAGGAGATCTTCTCAGTGCTCATCAGCAGGGTGGAGAGCAAGAGGATGGGGCTTGACTCTTTTTACTGGTACTCAGTGACATGGCAAGGAGCAACAGGGAACCTCCTGTATTACAGTTCGTACATCTGAATATGAGGAAAAACTTCTGTGCTTTGAGGGTTCTGGAGAACTGAAGCAGTCTGCCCAGAGAGATTGTGGAGTCTCCTTCTCTAGGATAGATTCCTAACCCACCCGGACATTGTGATCCTGGGCAAACTGCTCTAGGTGACCCTGGCAGGGGATTGGACTAGATGGTCCCTTCCAACCCCAGCCTTGCTGAGATTCTGTAAGAAGCAACACCATCCAGGATTCTTTCCTCATGATGGTGTTTGATTGCTTGCTAAATGCACAAAAGGTACTGTATTTGGCCATGTACAACAATGCCACTCTTCTGAACCTTCGTTTTAGGACCACTTTATTTTGAAGGAAAACATTCATGTGGTCTGAAGTCAAGGTGATGAAAAATACCTCAACCAACACAAAACAGCCCTGTGGCTCTGAAGGGGGAAGTAAAGGGGTATGACAGCTGGTTAATGGAGACTAAAGACAACTTCAAGTACTCAAAAGCCATTTTTCATTCTGCCAAATAATTAATTTCAGAGAATTCTGGCTTTAAGTGAACAGAACTATAATAATCAGAGTGGCTTTTCATAAAAGACAATGAAGGTATACTCACCTAGATTAATTTTGTGTTCAAATTTCCTTAAAGCCTTGTCTGTAGGGGTAGATAGTTTTGCTGAACAGTTAGGAGTCTGTCTATTTGCCTGAAACAAACAAAAAAAATCACAAGTTGAAGTTGTCTTTCTAAATAACCCTTTGAAATGCAGACAAGATCACTGAGGGGGAAAAAAAAGTCAGCTCAAATGCCTATGCCTACAGATATAAAAAGAAAACCTGTAAGAGTGAGGAAGTGAGTATGGATTATCATCAGATTGTCCGTAAAAGACAGGTGACATATTAGTTAAGATTCCCAAAACTGTTTAATTCAATGTTATTTAAGTCTGGGAATTGAGCTGTAACTCTCCCTTATCAATACTTACTTTTTTTTTTTTTTTTTACTGTAAAAGGAAGGTACATAACAGACGGAAGCAAAGAGGAAAACGCTAAGGTAATGAAAAGATAAAATTTGCCCAGATGTCACCTTTTCTTACAGGTAATGTTCTCCAAGAAATTAATCTCTCAACACAGTTTCACCAACACTGAACAGCACAAGACTGGCAAGGATAACATAGCCCAGGACAAGTACTGTGAATCAGGCATAATATGCCACAATCAGCACCACTCTTATCTTAAATCCTCTGTTATGCTGGTATCAAGAAAGAGGGTTTTAACTTCCAGTGTCCAAGTCGAGGGTGTAAGAAAGATGTTTCTCACATCATGTGGTTTTCATCAGAGTTTCTATACCAGCAGCATGCAATCTACATGAATCTACTTCTAGCATCTCCTTTCACCAGTAGTGCAAAAGATAACCCCATGGGAGTGACAAGCAAGTCTTAACATCATAAGCAAAAAGGTGAGGAAGATGTTTAAAAACACAGAAATACCAAAAATTAAGCAACATCAGAAGAGATCAGGGTGGGTAGAGAAAAGCTAAGAAAGGTAAGGAATAGAAGGAAAACTGCAATGACAGAACCCTGTGACAATGAACTCAAGCAGAGCTCTGACTGCAATGTACACACACAGAGCATAGCAGAGGAACAGACTAAAAAGAATTCTCAAGGGAAAAAAAAAAAATCTATTTATGAAGACCAAAACCTTCAGGTTAGCCCCACTGGCTGCTGAGCACCCTTGACACTCACAAAATAGCTTTCAACACACCTGTGGATTGCATCCACCAGCAGCATTGGGGCGCTTCATCAGTCTTCCCATTTCATCATCCCAGTCCCAGTCTTCATCTTCTTCTTCTTCCTCATCCTCATCATTGTCATCATCACCACCTCCTTCCTCAGTGTTAAATTCCTTGCACAGGCACGACTGGCAGTGCTCAGTGACCTCACCTTCTTTAGTCATTTCTGTTTCTTCATTAAGTTCACTTCAAACAAACACAGATGTTTCTATAATCACAAATGCTTGTCACAGTCAGCAAAACAAATTTATGCCCACAAATGATTCCAGAGTTAGCTCTCCATGAGCTGTTTCTCACTTCATCTATCTTTCAGCAAGTATTCATAAGAATGGCACTGCCTTGACAGGGTGGACTGCATTTAAATGATGAGAGAATCATAGACTCGCTTTGTTTGGAAAAGACCTTTAAGATCATGGAGTCCAACCATTATCTATCCCTACCAAGTTTAGGTAACTAAGCCATGTCCCTCAGTGCCACACCTCTAGGAATGGGGATTCCACCACCTCCCTGAGAAGCCTGCTCCAGTGTCTAAAAACCCTTTCAGGAAGAAGTTTCTTCTAATGTCCAATATAAACCTCCCCATTTCTTCTTGCCCTATTGCTTGTTACTAGGGAGAAGATACTGACTCCTACCTTACTACAGTCTCCTTTCAGGTATCTGGAGACAGCAAAAAGGTCTCCCCTCAGCCTTCTTTTCTTCAGGCTAAACAACTCCAATTTCCTCAAGCACTCATCACAAGAATTCTCACAAGCTTCGTTGCCCTTCTCTGAATATGCTCCAAGGCCTCAAGGTCTTTCTTGGAGCGAGGGCCCCAAAACTGAACACAGTACTCAAGACGTGGCCTCCCCAGTGCTGAGTACACAGGGACAATCATGTCTCTAGTCCTGTTGGTCACACTATTTCTGGTCCAGGTCAGGATGTTGCTGGCCTTGTTGGCCACATACTGACTCATCTTCAGTCAGCTGTCAACCAGCACCCCCAGGACTTTCTCTGCCGGGCAGTTTCCAGCCACTCTGCCCCGAGCCTGGAGCATTCACTGGGTTGTCATGACTGAAGTGCAGGACTTGGCATTGTTGAATCTCACACAAGTAGCCTCAGCCCATCGATCCAGCCTGTCCAGACCCCTCTGTGATGCCTTCCTACCTTCCAGCAGATTAACACTCCCTCACATTTCAGTGAAGGTGCACTCAGTCCCCTTGTCCAGCTATTAAAGAGAACTGGGCCCAACACTGAGCCCTAATCTTCCTCAGTCACAGCCTCCCTCATCACATCTGTGGAAGAAACGAACCCTTCTGACTGACGCCTCGATGTAAGTGGCATTTCACATTTTTCTGCCAGAACAAGCGTGTGCCAAAGCAGACTTTCTGGCAGCATTTGGCATTTAATCAAACACCAGGTAAACGGTAAAAGAAAGTGCCTTGAACGCGTAAAGCATCATCGACTCTTTTCCACTCCCTACTGAATACAAAGGCCTCTAAACTTCCAGGCCAACAGAACACACCTTTCAGTTCCGAACGGAAACAAACTGATGTGCAGCCCCCAACAACCCGCTGTCGGATGTCCAGTTACAATCAAGTAACACCAAGGTGAGAGCGCCTCGACCACCCCGAGCTCGCAGGCAGCTCTGCTCGTTGTAACGGGAGACAGGAGCGCGGAGGAGAGGCGAGAGAGCGCCTCAAGGCCTCCTCCCGCGCCCTGCTTTCACCGGGGCAGCACAGCCGCAAGCCTCCTGCTTGCCTCTTGCCTCACCCGCTTGAGCCGCCCGCGCCTGACGAAGGCAGCCCTGCCACCCCACGGGGCCCAAGCAAACCGCCGCCCGCCCCTCTCTCCAGGCCCCACGCCGACTTACGACCCTTGCCGAGCGGCCCCCGCTCAGTCCCTCGCTGCCTCTTACCCGTCGGAGCAATCCGCATCATCGAACTGCCCGGGCACGGTCTGGCTCATCCCTACGGCCCGGTAATCCATGCCGGCGCTAGCGGTGGGGCCGGGCAGCAGGGCCACAGGAGGCGGGGAGCTCCCCACGGCGCCGGCACACGCTCGGAAACAATCCGCAGCGGCCGCGCAGAACTGGAGAGAAGGAACCGCCTCTGGCGTCAGGTGGCTAGGCGGGAACACCGGGGATAACAGGGGAACTGCCGCCGACAGCCACACGCTGCAATGAGCGCACCCGGCAGCAGCAGCCTTTCTCTAGGGGAACTCACAACGACCACCCGTAACGAAACTCCAGTTCCCTCTGCCACTTCCCAGGAAAGCTGCGTTCGAGACCCTTCATCAGCTTCGTCACCCTTCTCCGGACACGCTCCGGCACCAACACTTGGTTCTTAGAGGTGGGGGGGAACGCAAACCGAACACAGTACTGGAGGTGCGTCGCCACTACTACCGAGTACGGGGGAACGCTATGGCTTCCCTAGTCCGGGCCGCCGCCCCGCTCCAGACGGGACCACCTCAGTGCGAGTCAGCTCACCAGCAGCCCCCGTCGGGCAGACGGAGGGGCCGCCCCTCTCGCCCCGCAGCAGGGCGCAGGCTCCCCCTTGCCCCTCTCCCGGCGGCAGCAGGGCGCAGGCTCCCCCCTGCCCCTCTCCCGGCGGCAGCAGGGCGCAGGCTCCCCCCTGCCCCTCTCCCGGCGGCAGCAGGGCGCAGCCGCGACCCAGAAGCAAAAGCGGCGGCCGAGGGGGCCGTGTGCAGAGGCTCACGTGACCGCCCCTTCTGGCTCGGGCAGNCGCCATTTACAGCAGCCCTTCAACCGCAGGCGCCGCTCCGCTGCCGGGCACCGGCCACTTGTCGCCGCCGCCATCATGAGGCGTCTATTGCAGCTGCTCTTGCTTGCCCTGCTCCTGTTCCCCTCCGCGCTGCTGCTCGGAGGCACCCGTAATGGCCCAGGTGAGAGGGGGCGGGTGGGGAGGGGATGAGCGGTTAGGCTTGCGGGGAGCCTGGCTTGGTGATCCTAGGCTTGCGGGGAAGGAGAGGCGATTCCGCCTGCCGCGGGGAGCCTGGCGCCGCTGTCAGAGTTCTCCCGATGAAGGAGACGAGGCGGTGGGCGATCCTCATTCATCGCCGCCGGGTTCTGACCTCCCCATGCACGTGGGTAAGCCGCCGAGTTCTGCTGCCCTCCCTATCCCGGCACGGCGCCGCGGGGGCTGCATCTTGTGCCCGTAGAGTCCTGCTTGTGCCCTTGGCGGGTATGACGGCCCCGTTCGAGGGTTATACCGGCGGGCTGTGGGCATGGCCGAGCAAATCGCGCTTTGGTGCTGCCCGGGGGCTTGGTGTCAAGGCACAGCCCTGACACCGGTCTCGGAGGGCCACGTGTGCGCAGCTGTACCGCTCAAACCTCACTCAAGGTTGTAGCAACGTGGCTGTCACTTTTCTTCACTCCCGTGCTCCGGGGGTGCAGGCTGCCACGGCAGATTCGCTGCCTGCCAGCCCTTCTTCCCGAGTGTCCTTCCTTAATCTCTCATCTGATGAAAGCTGGCAGTTGCCTGGCCGCGAGTAAATTGTGGAAGGCGAGAAGGACAGAAACCTCGCCCAGGCCTTCCAGCGGGCAGCAGCTCCCACTCTGCATCAGCTCCTTCCCGCAGCTCTCCTTTCCCGCTCATGCCACATCATCATTCCTTGCTGACAGCTATGGAAGTCTAAATCAGAGGTCTTTGGGACTGTGCTAGCACAGTTGCTCGTGAAAAGTGTTGGTGACTTACCTGTGCCTTGCTCAGATATAAAGGTTTTAATTTTTTTTTAAATTGTAAACTTAAGATTGAAATTTCAGCAAACAAAAATCCCTGCTGTTAGCCTTGGGTTAGGTGTTGCACATGGTTGTGCAGAAGTCTTTGAGTGTATCTTCTAAACAAAGGTCCTTGGATATAATTGTGCTTCTCAAGGACTTTGATTCCTTGTGAAAGCTTTTTGATCTTTATTTTAATGTGTCCCCATAGCAATTAGTTCTTTTGTTTTTGGGTTTTTTTTTCAGGCTTCTATCAGTCCATTGTCCATTCATTCCTTCTATTTCGTTGCTGGAAATGGGAGTTTGTTTCAAAATCCAAACCACTGTCACTTTTTGTATAAGATGTAAAAATACTTAGCCTGTCACATGCAGTGAGCTGCAAACAGAATTTTATCCTGTGGCCATGGTTTGTATTCTGTCAGCCCAGTGTTTGTGTGGGACTTGGTTCCACAAAAGCAAAGAGGCAAAGAACTACCTGACCACTTTTATCCTTCTAGTATTTGAAGGGTCCTATAGGAGAGCTGGAGAGAGACTTCTTACAAAGGCATGGACTGACAGGATGAAAGCGTAGTGGCTTCAAACTGGAAGAAGCTCTGTTTAAATTAGATGTTATGAAGAAATTCATACCTGTGAGGGTGGTTTCCCAGAGAAGATGTGAAGGCTCCAAGCCTTGTATATGTTCAAAGCCAGGTTGGACAGAGCCTTGAGCCTTGGTTCAGTCAGAGGTGTTCTTGCCCATGGTGGAGGTTTGGAACTAGATGATCTTTTAAGATCCTTTCCAATCCAGACCATTTTATGATTCTTTGGTCTTGGAACCTGCTTTAGGTCAGGTTTCTTTTCTGAATAGTAGGGTGGTTCTTTTGAACATACGGATTTATTAGTATACAGTCTTGAGGAGGTCTTATTAAAAAAAAGATGCTTTATATGTTGTAAAACTCAAATAAAATTAAGTGCACAAGTAATTTTACCTGTGGAAGTGTTGCTTTGCAAAACCAACAGGTAAAAAGGCCTTTATAATACTTTATTCAATTGAATAGTCTTAGAAGAAACAGTGCTGGCTAAACTAATTTCTTGGTAACAGCAGCAGTGTCTTTTCATTTTCACATTTGTGACAATGGCCAAACTAAAGTTCTAAAGCATTCTAACATATTTTAAAAATTCAATAGTTCTTAAATCAAGTTGTTTGCTGAACTCTCTGTTAACCAGCTGTAAAGTTTTTGGGTTTGAGCTTGCAGGCAAGTAATTGAGTAGTTCAGGAAGTTTAGTTCTTCATACAGCAGTTTGAGAATTGCACTCCAATATGTTTTCTGTTAGTTAACTTGCCACTGAAAAGTCTGTCTTGTGTTTGCTTCATGTATTTGTGGGTTCAGGTTTGTTAGTTGCGGCTCAGGATGCTACAGAGGATGAGGAAGCTGTGGAAGATACTGTAGTTGAAGATGAAGATGATGAAGCTGAAGTTGAGGAAGATGAGCCAACAGACTTGGTAATTGTACATCAAATGAGAGAACCAAATTCTCCCAGGAGTCCTTTGTTCTTTTCCAGCTTAAGCTGCACCTGAGTAAATGGAGATGGACACTGGGTATAGGACTACTTCCTTCTAGTTTAGGTGTCTACTTTCAAGGGGCAAGATAATCTTAGTTAAACTCAGTATTAATTCTGAAAACTTTTTTTTGCAGTCCATTTTCACTTAGTGGAGGTGTTCAAGGTCAGGTTGAGTGAGGCCTTAAGCAACCTTGTCTAGTGGAAGGTGTCCCTGCCCCAGAGCAGGGGGTTTGTAACTGAACGATCTTTAAGGATCCTTTCCAACCCAAGCCATTCTATGAATCTCTGAATGAATATTCTGATGTACCTCATCAGAACAAAGTGAAGCACTTCTTTAGCTATCTGATTTGTTTGTGGCAGTAGACTTAGATTTTGAGACAGTGTGCTTAAATATGCACAAGAATCTGTCAGTTTCTGGTGTATAATAAAGTTTGGGACATTATTAGGAGAAGAAGACAATATTATTAAATAACGTTTTGGATGTAGTTTGCTTTTGGTAAATAGTTTATGAGGGGTATAAAACATTGCACTTGTTAGGCAGTTTCTTTGCCTCTGAAATCAGTTAGTTTTGCAAACATCTTGAAAGGGAGGTGGCAGGTGCTCAACTCTGGTTCATGGCTTCCCTTGATTGTGGTGCACACATGGCAGCCCCAGAAGCCTATCCACTGGTTCATGTGGTGTTTTAAGCAGGGGAATCACATGTTCTGACTCAAAAGCAGTTAGTCCAGGCAGTTCAAAATGGGATCAGCCTCGCTTTTATTGGGTGGGGGAGGTGCTGATCCCATGATCCCCACATGGAAAATAAGCCCTTAATGCTCCCATTTGCCAAATTAAGAAGTGAATCATCACAAAGGTGAGGCTGAAGAAGTGAAAGCACAGATTCATTAGCTCTGACATCTAATTGTTTTCAGACTTACATAGCACTAGCTAATTAAAACTGAATAGAAAGCATCTATAAACAGTCACTCTGTAGTGAAAGCAACTCCCATTTGCCTTATGGTCCTTGGTAATTTTGGAACTGCTTGTTTCCTGAACAGCAATAGATGTGAACATGTCAATTTCAATTATGTTGTTTTCCTTCCTAAAACGGAGGCTTTAACATTGCTCTTTGACTCTAAATATCTTAGTGCAGCTAAATGCAGTTCAGATTAGTCACAAGGAGAGTAATAAATGCTGAAAATCATGCCAGTCAGATCTAGAGGGAGAACAGACTAGGTGCTGATCCCACAAGTGCAAAACTTGATAGCAGTGCTTGATGTTGTTGCATGCCTTGACACATGGGATTGTCATGGAGCCAGTATGGTCTTTGCTTCACCATTCATTATAGAATTTTTAAATAAGTCTCTTGTCTTAGACAGAAGAAAAAGAGGAAGAAGACTTGTCAGGAGAACCTAAAGCCTCACCCAGTGCTGATACAACTATATTATTTGTGAAAGGTGAAGGTAAGAGTCCTGTGCTAATCAACTATCTGCCTTACTGTTGTGTAGACTACGTCAGTATGTGCCTGAAAATACTTCTAAAAATCCAGAATCTGCTCTAGATACTGTAGAAGTGGGCTAGGTGTGGGGCCCAAAGTTTCTAATGGGTGAATACTTTTTGTGTTTCAGACTTCCCAGCCAACAACATCGTAAAATTCCTGGTGGGCTTCACCAATAAGGGTACAGAGGATTTCATTGTCGAGTCTCTGGATGCTTCTTTCCGCTACCCTCAAGATTACCAGTTTTACATTCAGAACTTCACAGCTCTCCCTCTGAATACAGTAGTTCCTCCACAGAGACAAGCCACCTTTGAGTACTCCTTCATCCCTGCTGAGCCTATGGGTGGTCGTCCCTTTGGACTGGTTATCAATCTCAACTACAGAGATGTAAATGTAAGCC
This sequence comes from Psilopogon haemacephalus, assembly GCA_013396835.1. Lineage (NCBI taxonomy): Eukaryota > Metazoa > Chordata > Aves > Piciformes > Megalaimidae > Psilopogon > Psilopogon haemacephalus. The sequence goes on from VWZI01012626.1 coordinate 936,533, forward strand.
TGATGTTGTCATTCGGTTTAGTCTCGATGTGGAAATATGAGGAAGGAATGACTGAGTCAAGTTACTGCCCCTTCAGACTGTGAAATGCCTTTGTGGTTTTCAAGCAAATCATTAGATAGAGAAGCACAATATGTGATTGTCTGTGTGTTTCACAATAGTCCCCCGTAGCATCCCAGCATGGTGGAAGTCGGAAGGGACCTTTGGAGATCCAGTCCAACCCACCTGTTAAAGCAGGGTCACCCAGAACAGGTTCTCCTGGGTTGCAATGTCCAAGTGGATTTGGAATCCCTGCAGAGAAGGAGAGCCCATGACCTCTGTGGGCATCATGGTCCAGTGCTGTGTCACCTTCACAGGAAAGAAATTTTTTCCTCGTATTCAGGTTGAACATCCTGGGTTCCAGTTTGTGCTCAATGCCCCTTGTCCTGCCACTAGGCACCACTGAAAAGAGTCTTTCCCCACTCTGCTGACACCTGCCTTTTTAGTTACATCAGCTCTTCTCAATGCTTATCAGTATGCTTAATTCTGTGTATGTTAGCCTTGAAGTTACATCAGCAGTGGAAGCTAGATTGCCTTAGAACTCTGTAGGAGTGACCTGTACTCAGGAAGAAAACAACCAAAATCTTTCTTTAGAATAACTTAAATTCCACTGTGCTTTTTAAATTGGGCTTTACTAATAAATTATAATCCTGGATCCCATCTGCAAACTTGACTTTGAGCAAACAGCTGACCAGTCCTTGCATGTATGGGGGACAGCTACCCAAAATCATAGATGAGGATTAAATAGAAAGTTTGTTTAGCATAGGCCAAGCTTTAAGAGACTTCTGTACCCTTGTGTTTTGATTGTGTGTCATGTTACAGCAAATAATGTCTTGAAGGCTAGATGAAACATTTTTGTTAACACCAAAACTGTTCTTTGTGCTCCCACAAAAGTATTTATGCTTTTTCATGTTGACTCAAGCTCTTAGTGCTTATTAACTTAACTCTGGTGCAGGATTTACTGCTTTTTAGAGTTCTTTTCCAAGCATGTGAAAGAGAAAAACGTGGATGTGTTTAAGAAGTGACTTTAAAATGTGGAAACTTCGTTCTAGGGCAACGTATTTCAAGATGCTGTCTTCAATCAAACTGTTACAGTCATTGAGAAAGAAGATGGGCTGGATGGAGAAACGTAAGGAGGCTAGAGAGTTTGGTTCAGTTGGTGTTCTGGTAGAAGAAGTTGTTAGTGGGACTTAGAAGAAAAGTTCTTGTATCCTCACTTGACATCATGCCTGCTCTCTTGCTGATGGTGCAGCAAGCATTTGACATTCAAGGTTGATAGACTGAAAATGAGCTTTTTCCCCTAAATTAAGATCTATGTTAATACCAGTGGTCTTCAGGATTGGTACTATGTCAGTGAGCAGTTTACACACCTCAGGAGTGGTTGTTTCCTGTCTGAGAGACTGAAGCACACCTGGCACCTTATACATTGTAATCACACACCACACTGATTTACTTTCAAATACTCTAACACTGGAGTGCAATTTTAAGAGAACTTGAGTTAAAATCACCAGAAATAGTTGTAGGCAGTGCTGAATATTTGGATTCTCTTGCCACAGGTAGAAACTGCCTGCTGGGCAAGCTTCCCTTTTAAAAAGGGAACCAAAAGAACAGGCTGTTGCATGAATTTGTATTTCCTAGAATAGCATCAGCAAAATAGCATTTGGCCACATTGGTAAAAGTGTGTTTGCTAAAGGAGCTTTTAAGAGTTCACATTATTTAACCAGTTTGAGTAAATGTTATGGGAGCAGATGATTACTCTAAACAAAGGATGTTCAATTATTTCTGTAATGTGGTTTAACTCCATAACTTCTTTTGTCATAAATCCAAGTTAAGATGTTCAACTTGGGATAGATTCTGTGCCTGTAAACTGCTGCCTCCTCTCCATGTTAACTTCAGATATTATTTATGTTCACCTCTTGCTAAGTATCAAAAGGTACTTCAGATAGAATTCTATGAATACAAACAATTCTTTGAGTCTGTGCATTTTGGTTTGAAGAATTCTATCTGGAATGCAGAGCAAGATAAGCAAGGCTTTCAAAAGCTCTTCTCCCAGTAAATTGGTACCTAGGAGGTACCAATAAATTAATGTCCTTTGCAATACTGTACTAAAAGCATGTAAGAGATTTTTAAAGGTTAAAGCTTTCAGATGGAACTATTAACCTGTGACCTGGCATTGTGAAAAATGATACTGCAAAAGAGTCCTTGCAGTTAGTCATTTTAGTCATTATTTGTAACAGTTACCTGTTTTTTCAAATGGTTGGGAGTGCATAATTAAGACTACTTAATTATTGATTACTTAATGTTTGTTAGAGCTTCATGTTTCACATTAATTGTGTTGTTTTTTTCCCACCCACCTACAAAAGCTTTTGAGAAATATCAAGCGAGGCTGTGACCAAAGACAGACCTAATTTCTGTGCCTCTTTGTAAACTCTTAAGCACTTAAGAAACAATTAACAAAAAAATCTTACACTGTTTTTTGAAGGATCTTCATGTACATGTTCCTCGCTGGACTTGGTCTACTTGTTATTGTTGGCCTACATCAGCTACTAGAATCCAGGAAGGTGAGGAATATGTCTTGTCTGTGTACTCCTTAATACAAGTCTTCACCTGTAGGAAACAAAAGCAATTTGGTAATCACTTCTGGCATATGATGGTACAGCTAGAATCACAGAATGTAAGGGAGCCTTGGAGGTCATCTTGTCCAGCCACCCTGTGTTGAGCAGGGACATGTTTAGCTAGATCGAGTTGCTCAGGGTCCAATTAAGTGTGACTTTGAATGTTACCTCCTGCCCTGTCATGGGGGACTGTGTCAGAGGCTTTACAGAAGTTCACATAGCTGACATGCTTTGGTCTTCCCTTGCCCACTGATGTAGGCACTAGAAAGGCACTAGGTTGATGAGGGCAAGGTGTGCCCTCAGTGAAGCCATGCTGGCAGTCTTGAATCCCCTCCTTGTCCTTCATGTGCTTTAGCATAGCTTTTAGGAGGATCTGCTCCATGGTCTTCCTGGGCACAGAGGTGAGACTGACAGGATGATAATCTTCAGGGTCCTCTTTTCTGTTCTTTTTGAAAATGGGCACAATTTCCCTCCCACAAGTCACTAGGGACTTAACCTAACTGTAGTGAATTTTCAAATATTATGGCAGAGACTTTGTTTCAGTGTCCCTCATTTCCTTCAAGACCCTGGGATGTACCTCATCAGGTTCCGTAGATCTAGGTATGTTTAGGTTCCTCCAGGTACTGAACCTGGTCAGCTCGGGAGGAAGGATACAAGTGAAGACTGAGGCAGAAAAATAGAGTACCTCTGCCTTGTCTGTTGACACCAGCTCTCCATCCTCACTCATCAGAGTGGGAATGGTTTCCTTAACCTTCCTTTGCTGGATGATGTACCTGTAGAAGCCTTTGTTATTTTTTGCATCTCTTGCCAAGTTCAGCTCCAGCTGTGCCTTGACCTTCCTGAGCTCATCCCTACCCAGTCAGGCAGTATTCCTGTACTCCTCCTGGGTTACCTGTACCTGCTTCCATTGTCTCTGCAGTTCTCTTTGTCTCTTTATTTTGCGGCAGTTCTGACTGAGCTGTGTGGGTCTCGTCTCTTTGTTGCCTGATTTCTCACATCTAGAGACTAAGAGCTCTTGCACTCTATAGAAAGCATCCTTAAAGGTCTGCCAGCTCTATTCTGTTCTACTTCCCCTGAGGACTGTTTCTCATGGAGTCCTACTGACTAACTCCTTGAATAGCTGGAATCTTGCTTTTCTAAAATCCAGAGAAGATGATTTACTTTTAGAAATGAGACCATAAAGATAAAGAGAGATGATTGTCTTTCACTTACAATGCTCTAACAGCTAAGTGGTCCAGCAGGTAAAAGCTGCTGGAGTCTCACCTGCATATGTTACGTCTTTGTGCAGTCTGGAATGTGACACTTTGGAAATAGCTTCCCTTATCATGCTCTAAAGTATTTTGCAAGTTAAAGTGTCTGAGGAAGTATAATGAAGCTGGTCATCACAATGTTTGATTTATCATCAGCCACTTTTCATAGCAGGTAGAATTAACTTGCCCAGATGTGGATGAAATCTTGGTACCTTTATGTTGAGTGTTACAATTATTAAGAGGTGTCAGAAGTGGTAATGCCCAGCGTAAGTATATAAACTACTAACAGGAAAGATAAAGCTAAACTGCAAATACAGCTTCAAACATTGACTAGCCTTAAGTTTGTCTAACTGAACTAATAGTTCAATGAATTGCAATGATTTGTTGCATTTTTGTGGAAATAAAAATATTTCTCTCTTGAATTTCCAGAGGAAAAGGCCGGTGCAGAAAGTAGAGATGGGAACGTCAAATCAGAATGATGTTGATATGAGCTGGATTCCCCAAGAAACTTTGAATCAAATAAGTAAGTAGCCTGCCTGCCACAAATTAGAGCATAAATGACTGAAGTTAGTTGTAAGTGAATAAGCAGGTGATACCAATTTCTCTCTCTTCTAGGGCATAAAAGATTGTCTAAGGAACTGTGCTTAGACTGTTACACTGGCAGCCTGTTCTTGTATCAAACAAACCTCCCTGGCTGATGCAATAATGACTGTTGATGACTTTTTCTCAACAGTGTCAAACCTCTAACCCTTTTGTTCAGGAATAATTTCAGATTACAGTTTCTGAAATCAATGCCGGAATAATTACTTGATATTTGTTAGCACTTCAGTTTTAGATTAACGATTTTTTTTCCCCACCCACCTTCTGCAAAAGTTCTTGGGAAAGATCAAGTGGGTCACAAAAAGGAGTTGAATAGGAGGTTCTGTAGGTTGTTCGAAAGTTTGCCTATATGCCAAAGGTTCAAGTGAACATTAGAAACTAGTATTAATTAACTAATGCCACATTGAGACTTGGTATTAACATCTTATGCAAATCCCAAATGACTTAAGTTCTAGTAGCTGTCTGAAATGCCAGCAATAAACCAAATAGGTGATTTCTTTAGACCATTAGTCTGTTTGGACATTTTTAACTTCTCTTACTGTTTGTTTCTTCTGTTTTGCTTTCCTGTGGCCTCAGTGCAGAGTAGAAGAGGTGAGGCAAATTGGTGATCTAAAGAGTGGAAGTGTTTAAGTTGTTTGTCCATGTGATAATTGGGCATGAATAGATGTAGAGCTTCCTGCATGCAGCAGTTGGGTTGGTAGCATGAGCAGTAGAAGATTAGAGAACAGATGCATGCAACCACACAAACACATCTTACAAACATTTGGGTTTATATATAATGTGTCTATATTATTTCTGTTTGTGTTGGTAGTGATATGATTGCAGTAGACTATTGCTGAAGTGCTGTTGTCTCCTGACAGTTCTCAGACATCAGGATTTGAGATAAAGGGTTCTGTATTACCTTCTCCACTACCTTGATGTAGTGTCAAGGTGATGCTACGTGAGGGGCATGGAGAGGTGATCATGAGCAATGGCTGAGCACATCTTATTTCAGTGACAAGCAAACCTCATCCTCGTGTGTCATGATTTAGTAGTCAGTCTTATTTTCCAGAGCCATTGTTATCCCAGGTGACCACCTATCACTGGTAGCATTGGCTGGTGTGAGGTGTGAGAGCCTCAATTAAAGCATGTTAGTTACTGGAAAATGGAAGAACCCTCACTCCAGAACTGTATGTTACAGAACAGGAATATTTCTTTGTTAACCTTAAATTTAGGATGCTGACAGTTTAAAAAAAACTGAAGTTGTTTGAGCTGGCTTCTCTGTAGTGATGCATTGCATTAGGAAGGGCATTTTGGTTGTGTTTGGGAGGGAGGAAAATTCATCGCCCCATGTTAACACCTAATCCAAAAGAGCTGCAGCAATTGGTGTAACTGTCTCTTGTGTCTTTCCATCTAGATAAAGCTTCACCAAGGAGGTTGCCCTACAAGAGGGCCCAGAAGAGAGCGGTGGGCTCTGATGAGTAAATGTTAACTTGTACAACAGTTGAACCTTTACTAATCATCCTGCCTGGTTGGA